>RJWM01028366.1:0-25907 GCA_004363535.1 Dasyprocta punctata | reverse complement strand
AAAAAAAAAAAAAAAAACCAACACAGTCTGAAAATAGCAATTTATTTTATGTTTCGTATTCCTGAAAAACAGAATTAATACATATCAAATCAACCAAGTTCAGTGTATCAACTAAATCCATTCAAGGACACTGTATGCCCTCAGAATAATCACTATAAATGCAATATCATATCAAGGAGACAAAAATGTCAGCTAATTGGGAACTCTTTTTTACAGTAGTCAAATACAGCAGTTGTTTTGTTTTGTTTTTCTTTTTTGAGACAGGGTCTCACCATGCAGTCCAGGCTGGCCTTGAACTCACTTTTTAACTCAGGCTGGTCTCGAACTCACAATGATCCTGCCTCAGCCTCCTGAGTGCTGGGATTATAGGCATGCACCACCATGCCCAGCCTAAAGTAGTTTTTACAAAGTTTTAACATCATGAATTTAAGGAACAAGCAGTAAGTATTATCATAAATGCAATATATTTATACAGAAAAAATAAGAGATTAAAGTAGAACAGAATTTCACAACAGGCCAACAGGAGAGTAACAATAATCAACACATTGCGTATTGTTATATTCACAGTAGTTGTTTGGAATATAAGATATAGACAAAATTATTAGCACAAAACTTTCTCCTCAATGAATCAAGAGAAATCAGCTATATGACTTTTTTTGTTATGACTGCTATATTATTTTCAAAAGAACAAAAAAAATTAAAAAATATATATTTACACAGTAGTATTCTAACAATGAAAATTCTTTTTTCTTTTTTTTTTTTTTTTTTTTTTTTGGTACCGGGGATGGAACTCACAACCTCACACTTGCCAGGCAGGCACTACACCACTGAGCTAAATCCCTGGCCTTCTAACAATGAAAATTCTGAATGTAAGAAAGGACTGAATTTATTTTATATTCTAGAAAGATTACACTTATGCTTTTCAGATAAATAAGAAAAACAGATTCTGCAATAACTAAACATATTATTTATTTATCTATTCATTTTTACGGTGCTGGGGATAGAACCCATGGTCTTTCACATGCTAGGCAAGAACTCTAGCACTGAGTCACGTTCTTAGTCCCCATGGTTTCCTTTAATCTCACTTCATTTTCTGACACTGCATGGACCTAGTGAGTCAAAACCGCTAGGACCTAATAAATAAAATAGGCTTCCTGGCACCTCTGTGTTTTTGCCAAGGTAGTTTCACGGAGGAAGAAGGCCCTTGCTTCAACTTCAACCTAACTGAACTCTAATTATCCTTTATGCTTAAGGCCAAGTTTTCGGCAGTCTTCTATGTCTGTCAGGTACATTGTGAGCTCTTGGCATCCTCCAGTGAAACCCTCCCATCTGCAGGTAGGGACTGCTTGGGACACCTCCCTCCATAGTGCCTAGGAACCCTTCAAAAGGGCAGCGTCCGTACTTACTGCCTGACCTCAACAATTAAACACTCAGTGAATTTCTACTGATTTGTTACTTATTACTGAGATAAATATTAACTCCATTAATTTTAAACACTATTCATTCAGTTTCCTAGAAAGAAACTTCATTAACTTCTAAGGTAGTAACTCTTTAATGATTAAGATCAATTTTTTTTGCATTTTTTAAATTTCAAAATGTCTTGCAGATTAATGAATTACTGTTCAGAAGTCTCCTGCTTTTCATACAAAAATACTGTGTGTCACTGATACAGGTGAAAAAGTTCAATGAGTTCTCCTGCAGGAGAAATTCACAGTGTTCCCAGGATCAACACAAAACCCAGCCTTGTCCCCACCACTCCAGGTCTCCAGGGTCAGCTTACCTGTCATCTGGGACAGGTGCTGAAGACCAAATTTGTTTTTTACATCTATCTTATGTAGTGATATATTTTAATTTTTGATATAAGCAATGAAGATCAACTGTTCAGACATAGTTTCAATAACACTGGATAAAACAAGCCTAATATCTTTTCTTTCAATTGAAATGAAATCCAAAATAACACAGACCTTGTTTTCTTCTGGCTAAAGATTTGCAAAACTGCCCAATTCACTGATTAATTTCACTCTCTTATTTTCAACAATATTTTTGTTTGTGTCTTTATACTTCTTAAACAGGCAACCACCCCCTGCAACTCAAGACAGCCTTTAATTTGAACTGTATTAATTTTGTTTTCATTCCAGTTATTATTTTAAAAAAGTTTAATGAGACAGAATTCACAATGCGCCAGTTACTTATTTTTTTAAGTCTCTAAATCCGCCACCTGAAGTGACTCAGAATTACACATTTTTTTGTCTAGTATTTTCTACATGTGCAGGAGAGATGTGCACATTGAGTCCAAGCCTGGCCCTCCCTCCTGATGTCCAATGGCCCATGGCGGTCTTACCAGTCCCTTGTCCTGCAGGCACATCATCAGCGTGCACACATCTCCCGTGGACTGATGGTTCACCAACATCACGGCTTCATCTTTCGAAATCGCTTTAACATCTTCCCCCCATTCCACCACTGTAAGAGTAAAAAGTTCCAAAGTATCATCTTAAAGATTTTTATGGGACCAGAAAATTTGTGTTACGAAAAAGTGATTACTATATGCCACCTTGCTAAACTTCTGAAGGTTTAGAACTTAAGACTATTTCCAATAAAAACCAGAATGTTGATATATTTTATAGAGCCCCAAATTTCCATTCAAATATAAAATGGTCATACCTTTGACATAGAAGTTCTATTTCCTAGAATTTATCCTAGAGAATCCAAGTAAGATTGGCCAAATAGGTAAAGATATAGAAATAAAGGATACTTATTACAACTTAAGTGTTTACAGGGAGAACAGACATGAAAATTGTAACAAAAGAGTCCATTAAACAGTGGCAGGTATCTCTATATGCTAATTCCCATAAAACCACATTACCAACTCTACTATGCATTTTGGGGGTTCTAAGCCTGCTGACTCAAAACTTCCTCTCCATAGTAGGCTATGGAAACTAGAATTTATCTTCCCTGTAATCTTCCCCACCTTTTTCTGACCTACTGTGTCTGACAGTAGAGGATGAAACTCCCGTTTTAGAAGGGGCCTGACTCACACTGAGAAGGAAGAAATGCCAAACACAGGGTCCTGGCTGGGTTTCCTCGTCCATCTACCAGCATTAGCTACACAGTGAGGTCCCAGAGAAACAGCACAGGTTCTGGAAACTGAACATGAGGCTCGAGGAGGGTGGCCTTTGAGCAGGCACGCAGGCCCATGCTGTTGCCTTACATTTTGCCCCATGTGCCTCTTCTCGGAATTCTTTGTGGCATTCTTAATAAAAGTGAAATGTGTTTCCCTGAATTCTGCGGAGCTGCCCGATTTTATAGTCAGTTGGTCAGAAGCACAGGTGAAATACGCCTGCCACTTATGGGATATGATGCAATGTCCAGGTCGATGGTGTCAAAGAACTGGGTTAGAGGGCACCTCACTGCATCCACTGCAGAACTGATTGCCTGTGTGGTTCTGGGGAAAACAGCCCTACATCTAGTGTCAGA
Organism: Dasyprocta punctata; assembly: GCA_004363535.1. Lineage (NCBI taxonomy): Eukaryota > Metazoa > Chordata > Mammalia > Rodentia > Dasyproctidae > Dasyprocta > Dasyprocta punctata. Next base: position 22,433 of record RJWM01028366.1, on the reverse strand, counting down.
AATGACTGGTGGTATATTAATGAGCACAGCAGGAGAAACTGAGCTTGAACTTATTTTTCTACTGTATCTTTAGACCAACTAAAGCAAGGCAAATCACAAACGGTGTGTTTAATACCACTAATCTTTTCAAAGAACAAGTAAAATTCATGTGCTACTATTGTGGTTTGAATCTTAAAGGACCCCCAAAGGCCACATGCTAAACACATGGTTGCCAGCCTGTGGTACTCATGGGAGGTGATGAGAACTTCAAGAGGCGGGGCCTCTTGGAAGGAGGGCAGGTCGATGGGGGTTGCCCCTTCAAGGGTTATTAGGACCCCTTCCTTTCCTCTGCTTCCCAGCTGCCAAAAGGGGAGTAGCTTTGCTCTACCAAGTGCTTCCACTGTAGACCTGGCTTCCACAGAGCCAAGTAAGTGATCAGAGACTGAAACCTCTCAAAGTATGAGCCAAAGTGAGCCTCTTCTCCTTATGAATTATCTCAGGTCCTCTGTCACAGCAACAGAAATCTGACTACCCAGTGTACTGAAAAGTCTGGAGTAGTAACTCAAAACTATTAATACTGATCATCATTGGGAGGAGTGATGAATTATGATGTATCTGTGCAATGGGCTACCATGTAACCACTGCATTTACATACTATAATAAAAGCAAAGTCTAGAGCAGTGTGAAGGATGCTACTAGCTGTGTTTTTAAAAAAGAGGGAGAATACATTTACTATATAAGACTTTCCTCATCATGGTCCTATTGACAACCTGCTATGGCTTGTGTCTAGATGACTCCCTAAACCCTCATGCAAACATATGTGGGGCTTTTCGGAGGTGTCTGGATCTAGAGTGTGACGCCGGGATTGAGGGTGTGTGATTACTAAATCAGTCCACTGACTGGTCTGGCATAGTTCTGGGTAGGATTAAGGGTGCCCTAACCTGGGTATGAGTGCTATTATTATATTTGGTTGACCAGGGATATAAGACTATTATTTGAAATTAAGTAACTACTTAATATAAAAAATATATTGTTCTTCCTTTGTAAGTTTTCTCTCATTTTTGTTAATGATTCAATTTTCAACAGTGATTGTTGAAGTATATTCTAAGGGAAGAATGCCATATATATTGGAAATTAAGTTTTTGTTGAATAAAACTTGGGTTGTACCAAATTCAACATGACTATACTGCTGTATTAGGATAATTTCTTGATTAAAACTTGAGTTTCACTTTTATTTCTATGGTGTGTGAGTCTTGGTAAACTGACATTTAGTTTGAAAGCAAGTCTAGGATAAATTCTGGTTAAAAGATAAAATATGTGTTGGACCAACTCTTAATGATTATACTATTATACTTTGAAAGTATTCAGAACAAACACTGAAACACTGAGAACAATATATAATACATAATGTTAGATGTATATTAAAATTTTCTAGATAACAGAAGCATAATGCAGCTCTTTTCCTGAACTCGATCAGAAAAAGTATAACTGGTGGAAAATACCATGGGAAGGGGAAAGGATGGGAAAGTTGGGGGTGGGGCACTGTATCAATTTCTTTTTGAGGAGGTGCCAGGGATCAAACTCATGACCTCATGCTTGTCAGGCAAGCACTTAATGCCCCTGAGCTAAATCCCAGGTCTACAGACAGTACCTGACTACCCAATAAGAGTGTCACACTTCTTTTGCTTTTGGTGTTGGTACTAGTGATCTAACTCATGACCTTGCGCTTGCCAAGCATGCACTTATGCCACTGAACTATATCCCCAGCCCATATGTTAATTTCTTAAGAGTACCACAACAGTACTATGAACTGGGTGGCATAAACAACAGATCTTTATTCTTCACAATTTTGTAGGTCAAAATTCCAAAATCAAGGCATTAGCAGAGCCAGGCTTTGTCTGCAGGAACCTTCCTTGTCTCTTCCTAGCTTCTGGTAGGATTATCTAGGTCCCTGGCTTGTAAACGGGCCACTCTAGTCTCTGCCTCTGTCATCACCTGGTGTTCTTCCTCTGGGTATCCAAGTCCAGATTTCTCTCTTAAAAGGGTTTCATTCCAGCTAGCTGGGTGTGGTGCCACATGCCTGGAATCTCAGCCCTTGGGAGGCTAAGACAGGAGGATCATTGGTTTGAGGCAGCCACGGGTAGACAGAAAGTTCAAAGACAGCCTGGATTACATAGGGAGACTCTGACTCAAGAAAAACAAAATCGAAAGGATGCCAGTCAGGTTGTATTTAGAGTTAAGGACCACATGACCTCATTGTAACTTGACTGATAGATTCTGGGTACATGTGGATTGCAGGAGATATGATAGTCAACTCAGTAAAGAGGGATCCAAATTCATTTATATTTTTATATGTAAACCAATCACACTTATTAGTTTATATTATATAAAACAAATAAGATACACTTTGTGTAAAAAAAATCTTATTTTTATTTTCAGTTGTTGCATACATGTTTTCCACTACATGCATGGGCCTAGGCCTAGGTGTACTCCATTCTCCATTTATTTAGCAGAGGCTGTAGTAAAGGAAAGTTTGGCTCCAGCACTCTGGAAGCGGATGCAGGAGGTTTGCAAAGTCTGAGCTCAGCCTGGGCAACTTAGTGACTTAGGAAACCATTTTTTAAAAAATAAAAAATGAGTTGGGGTGTAGTTCAATACAAAAGTCCTGGGTTCAATTCCCAGTACAGAAAGAAAAAAAATAATGAAGAATGGTGTGCATGTCTTTCTGTCTCCATTGGAGGGTTATATTTTAGTTACTTTTCTTTGTTGCTGAGACAAAATATCTAACATCCAAAACTAAAGGTGCTCACAGTTCCTAGAGGTTTCAGTCCATAATCGGCTGGCTCCAAGGCCAGGTGGCAGAGCAGAGGGGCATCACAGAGGCGAAACACTTCATAAAGCTGAATCTTAACCAAGGGGCAGGGTTGTTCTTACATTAAAGAACAGAAGCAATGGACGCCTGCCAATTCTTAAATTCCACTTGATTAGAAGAACAAAAATATTCTAACACACTGTTCTTTGAGATGAATTCTCGAAAAAAGAGCTGGGTCAGGTTCACTATTTCTAAAGGAAATGAAACGGCACCTGAATCAAAACTGAAAGTCTTCCAGTTGTAATGAATCTAAAGTTCTTATTAAAGAAGATAAAAGATTTTTCACCTGTTACACATATACACTCTAATATATGTATTCAAAAGTTATACATTAAAAATGATCACATCTGAGAAAGAAAATAAAGACAACCCATGAAAAACTCTTTAAAACTGTGCAGCTAAAATCGTTATGTTGACTTACAAACGGCATGTGCAGTAAGTTCACTTCATATAGACCCGTAACTTTCTTTTCAAAGGCTCTACAAAAATTATGCCAGCCAACTATTTTATCATTTTGTGCCTTAAGTTTTCTCATTCACAAAACATTCTTAACATCATTAATAACACTCAAACACATTGTGAAAGTGAATGAAACCCTGTGCCATAGAATTACAGGATGGCTAAGTTCCTTTAGGAATTCTTACTGACTAAAAGAGCCATACACCTTCTGTGTCATGCACGGTCAGCCTTCTGAAGTGAACGGTGAAGGTGAAAAGCCAAAATACACCATGAATGAAACTCGCCTTGCTAAAACAAAAACAAAAACAAAAACAAACAAACAAACAAAAAAAACAACAAAAAGAAACTACAGCTTTCAGCTGCCCAGGTCAGAGGCAACTGGACTGGATTTCCCCAAGGTTAGGGATTTCCAGAGCTAAAGGGGCAGAGTGTCGGTGGAGGGGAGGGCTGAAAAAAAGGCTTAGCAGGCAGCCCAGGGAGGAAAACCCTGGCAAGAGGTGATTAAGAGGAAAGGGGAGGAGGGAGGCAATTACACAACGGACACCTGAGGAGCCCGAGCTTCTGCACCACAGCACTCCTCAGACTTCTAGAGGGCAGCCCTGGGCGAATCTGATGTGTGCCTCTACCTAAGAATTTCTGAATTAAAGCACTGTTATTATTATATTCTTTTCAAATGACGTACACTGAACCACAATGAAATCTTGGTATGTATACAGTTTTTGGCACTTAAAATTCAAGAGTTTGGGGGTAAGCCTAAGCCACTGCTTAAATATAGTAATAGCAGCATACATTATCAAGTAATATTTAAGTAAACAATAATAATCTTTCGGGACCCTGGAGGAGAACGAGAAGGGCCCCTTCCAGGGCCCGGCCCACCGGACCGGACCAGCGCAGACTCGGACCAGGACGCAAATGAACTGCCCTCTGGGGTCCTGACCTCGGGACCCTGGAGGAGAACGAGAAGGGCCCCTTCCAGGGCCCGACCTGCCGGGCTGGAGGGGCACCGGCACGTGGGTTTGGAATCAGGGACAAATACACCACCACACCCCCGCCACACCCCCCACCCCCGGTCAACAACCTGCTGTTTCGGAGGTCTGGCTAAATTGACAGTAACCAAGGAACATCAACCAACTTTTTGCTAGTATTGTTTAGTAGATCTTACAGGCCTCTGGGCAGCAATCCGAGCATCTCTATGGAAGGTGACAGCAGGCAATGTAGCAAGTATGGGGGATTCTCTTCTGTCTTGTCTTTGAGGCCCAATATGGTTCTCTCTCTTTTGCTTTACTCTGATCATTGTTATTATTATTAATAAAATAAAAAAATTAAAAAAACAATAATAATCTTAATAGCTGACATTTATGGAATACTTACCCTATGCCAGCATTAGTAATTAGTAATCATTGTTTTCTTAATATTCACAAAACCATAAATGCACATTAGTATTACACCCAATTTACAAATAAGGAAAACAAGACATATAAGGTAAAGCACTGTGTTCAAATTACACGGTTAGGAAGCACTGAATGAGAATTGAAAACCACTGTATCACACTGTCACTGCTGACAGGCCAAGAGCCTTGAGGACAGAAACCTGGGTAAACAGCTTCCAAGGTTGTAGGTGATGATGCCGGGGAGTGGAGGTGGTAAGGGACATCCCAGCGTCCTCGACAAATAAGGCGGCTGGGTGGCAGCAACAGGAGGGGTAGGGAGGGAGAACACTAAAGAGTCCACGTTTTCTGAATGACAACTGATTAACACTCATGTCTAGAGAAGCAATGGATAGTTAAGAAAACTCATTATCTTTGGGCCCAGACACAGGTATCTTAAATTTAATATGCTTAATACAGGCTGGGCTCTTTTCCCTAATCTTCTCCATCTTGACAAATGACTTGTTCACTTAGTTATCTCAAGAGAAAACTTCAGAACACCTCTGATTATTCCCTTTCTTCAGTCCTTTATATTTAATCTATCTCTACATACTATAAACTCTTCCTGCAAAACACATCCTGCACCTTGTTTCTCTCCATTAAAACTACCAGTCTCGTCCAAGCCACCAGTAACTGTTACTTTGCAGTGACCTTCTAACTAGTCTTCTTACTTGAATTCTTTGAAATTCCAATTTCAAATACTACTAAGATTAGAACCATCTGAACATAAATTAAGGAAGAACAGTAAAGCAAAAAATAATAACTGGTAAATAGCTTTAACTGATACTGAAATTTTCTTTAAATTAGACCTGTACTGTTTCCAAAAAGGGGAGCAACAGACATTTTGGATGAAGCAGTTCTTACTCCTACAGTCAGCACATTGCAAAAGTTTTAATATCTCTAACCAACAGTCTCTGCATCAACCCAAAAGGCAATTCCAGACATCCTGTCTCTACTCTTGTCTATCTGAGAACCACTAAAGAGATCAAAATGAAACAGGTCAATATAAGCCCGAGGTAAATTCCGGGTGAGGTTAAACAACAAATAAGAATCTTTCTGATGACAAGAGGACTAAGTAAATTTGTGCTTAAGATCCATCTCTCCAATCCCCACCCTTTACCTACTCAGCTCCCAAGAAAGCTCAGCCAGAGTATGGCGGTTTCTTCTCTAGGAAATCCAGCCAGCTCAAGAAAGACCTGTTGACAACTTGCAGTCCTCCAATGAAACGTTCCAACAGTATCATCCTATGATGAGACTCACTATCAACTAGTCTCAGCCACGTGCACAGCTACCAGTCAACATTTTGGTCCCTGACTCTTAAAACAACAATAGACAGACAGTTGAAGGAGATCATAACATGCTACTACAAAATATGTCACTTTGGCATACTGGTTATTTTGAGCCGAAGGCAACTGAGAAACAGCGGATGTGTATTCACTTTTTCTGCCTAGAAGCAAAAATAAATTCCCCATGAGACAGGTAACCTTCCCTGGTGCCAGAAAAGAACATTCTTATCCCCAGAAATGGGGAGCTGATATGCAGATGAGTTTGCACAAAAAAGCTTTACTAAAGTAACCCTCATCTTTCATTAGGTTCCCCCATATATTTCTAGTAACTTTCCTACAATTTACTGCTCCTAGAAGCCCAGGTTCCCTTTCTTGTCTAATCACATCCCTGTAACTGATTGCCCTTTATTAAGATGGTATATGTAAGACTTGGAGTCTAATGGCATTTCTGAAGTTTCCGCTTCTTTTCTATAAGCCCCAGCAAACCGTATAAAAGTACTGACACCAAGTAACATTTGTATGCTTTTCTAAGGTCAGTCTGTCTTTTTTTGGCCTAGTTTACAAAATCTGAGGGAAACAGAAGAAAAATCCTTCCTTCCTTACATAGTCATATGTTACCAGATACCTGAAAAAAAGCTCTCCAATGTGAATGACAAAGAACAAAGCAAACAGAAAAATAAAGAGCCTGAGGGAACCAGAAATAACATACAAAAGAGAGAACTTGCAAAGAGGTCAATGTCAGTATCTGCACTGTGAGGTGAAGAGTATGGCTCAGCAGTATAGTACTTGTCCAACATGTCTAGGGCTATGGGTCAACCTCCAGCTCTACAATAAAAAGAAGAAGAAGAAAAAACATTTCAGGGTACCAGATAAAATGGTGATCCTGTGACAACATGTGACTATGAAATACAAACACTGTGCTTTTAAAAAAAAGTCTGTTGGAAATTAATACGATAGCAAAAAAAAAAAAAAAGTTTCAACAGATGAACTGGGAAAAAAAGTTCAGAAAATCTCACAAACACTAAGATAAAAAGATATAAAACAGGAGAAAAGACCTGATCAGACCAACATTCAAATAACAGTAGTTCAAAAAGAAAAAAAGGACACACAAAAAGAAATAATGAAAAAACATTTCCTATAATGGGTGATGAGGTGACACAGCTAATAGTTGCAGCTACTTGGGAGGCTGAAGCAGGACAATCACTTCTACCAGGTGTTTGAGAACAGGGAAACACATTGAGACAGTGTCTCCAAAAAAATAAAAAATAAAAAAAAGAAAAGAACATCTGCTATGTTTTGAGTATGTCCCCCAAAGCTCACGTGCTGAAAACTCCATCTGCAGTGCAACAGTGCTGGGAGCCAGGGGCCTAATGAGAAGTGAGTAGTGTTACAATTAGGTGGGACTAACATTATTCCGGGAGTGGGTCCTTACTCTGAGAACAGCTGTTATAAAAATGACTATAGCGCCCCCTTTGACTCGCCTGTCCCTGGGCCATGTGTCACAGAAGGAAGCAGCCTGAGGGCCGCTCCAGGTGCCAGCACCAGCCAGGAGCTGCTAGTTTCCACAATCACGAGCCAAATCCACTTCTACCGTTTATCAAATGCCCACTCTGCTTTCTGTGAGAGTCGGAGAAAATGGGCCAAGACAACATCCAAGGACAGGGACACCTAAACTGACACAGACCATCCAGTAACCAGCACTGCACCTTCATGAAATTTCACAACAAAAGCAACCAAATAGAAAGTCCTACAAACTCAGAAAGCAAAAGCAGGCCACGTACAAAAGCGAAGGAATCAGACTGACTTAAATTTCTTACAGAAAACTAAAAGGTTGTTGAGCTTCATCTTCAAAACTCTGAAGAAAAACAATTTCCAACCTGTTATATTTTAAAACCTAACCTCTTGCTCTCAGTAAAAGCCTAGATTATGTTCTTCACTAAAATGAGAGGAAAAGGCAAGAAAAGGCAAATGTGTAACACAAGAAATTGGGGCTATAACCCCAGAAAGAAACAAAAAGAACTTGTAAGATAACTAGGACATTAGCCATACTCCAGGCTTAGAGGATAACCAGTCCAAACCGCACAACTTGCAAGTTTCCCACAAACACTTCCCCTCAAAAATGAAGCTGACTTGAAGGGAGCTCTAAAACTGACAAAGAGCCTGAGTTAAATGCATGATCATTTCACAGAAAAGTAAGCAATGGAGGGTGGGAGAGACCTAGTGCATTTAGGAGAAATTCTGTGCAAAAAAGTGAAAGTAAGCAGTTTTACAAAAGGCTCATATGAATAAATGTATAAGTTCATAGAAAAATTTCAAGTATTTAAACCAAATTACAATAAAATTCAACTATAAAACAGAACATCTACCTTTAAAATATTACTTAAAAATAAGGCAAGAGCTAATCTTTTCTGAAAAGCTATGGCACTCCGAATACTAAAATAATATATGTTCATTGTAGTAAATAAGAACAATACAAAACAATGTAAAGAAGAATATTATCCAAAAACTTCATATTCAGGGACAAGAAAACACTACTAAATTTTTGTAGCACATCTTCCAGTGATTTTTCTATGGGTGCAAAGATAATTTTTAAACCAAAAATTAGTAATTCTTCACATACTGTTTTATGGACTTGAAAAACTTTAATTAGCTGTCATTAAATATTCTTTCATAACATAATTTTTATGTCTGCATAATTCTTTACATGGAAATCTTAATAGATGAATTAATTCTCTAATGATGAGTACTGGCTGATTAAAATAAAGTATAGCATAAATAAGTACGGTGTACAAAGCAAAGAACTATGGAATTTCTGCTCTAAAAAGTTCTGGGACTTTCTTAAATGTTAAAAATATTTCTTTCTACCAATGTTAAGCCACCAAAAGAAATAAAATCAAAACTACAAAAGTTTATTTTGGGAAGTAATGAAACTATTCTCTATCTTGATAGTGGTGGTGATCACATATAATGATACGTCTGCATACGTCTGTCAAAATTCATAGAGTATACACTAAATTTCATGGTTATGAATTATTCTACTATAAACCTGACACACACAAAAATTTTCAATAGGCAAAAAGATTTTTTAACATGTTTTTGAGCCAGTCAGTAGATCAATTTACCAGGAAGTGAAAATGGTTTTAGATGTAAATAAATTTTATACAGATAGACTACCAAAGAATAAAAATTATTAAAAGAGCAGAAATCAATGAAATCAAGGGTACTGAAAACAGAAAAATAGAGAAAAATCAATAAAACTAAAAGTGACTCATTGTAAAGGTCAATCAAATTTATAAAATTAATTTCTAATAAAGAAAAATTCAATGTCAGGAGTGAAAGAGAAGATATAATTACAGACATCAAGAATATTTAAACACATACAAAAAAGGGAATAGTTAGGAACAATTTTGTAAATTTGATAGCTGAGGTGAAAAGGACCAACTCCTTGGAGTGCTACCAACTGCCACCAAAACTCATCCAAGATGAAAGCAACAATCTGAATAGTTTATTTCTATTAAATATAATGATTTTGTAGTGAAAAATCTTCTAAAAAATACTTTGCCTTGCCCAGGTAGTTTCACTAAGAAATATTTCAAAACAAAACAACATAACACCAATTCTCTATTATCTCTTGGAGAAAACAGGAAGGGAAGGAATATTCTCAAGTTTATTTTATGGACTCAATATTATCCAGATAACAAAACCAGAAAATGAAAAACAAAAAATAAAAAATAGTACTAATATTCATCATGAATAAAGGCAACAAAGTCAACAGAGTATTAACAATGGAATCCAACAATATGCACCATGCCGAGTGAGGTTCATTTCAGGAATGTAAGGCTGGCTGAGTGACCCGCCACATTCACAGTCTAACGAAGAAAACTCTCAAGACCATATGATTAATGCAGAAAAAAATATTTAACAAATTTTGACATCTGTGCATAATGAAATCTCCCAGCAAACCTGGGAGTAGAGATTTTTCCCAGTGTGATAAAGTATTTCTCCTCAAAACTTATAGTTAACACAGTTACTAGTGTTGAAGATGCTTTCTCCCTAAGACTGTAAACAGGCAAGGATGACCTCTCCTACCAAACATTGTAATAGACTATACCAGAAGCTCTAACCACTTTAATAATGTAATAAAAAGAAATAAAGGCACATGGGCTAAAAAGAGATAAAATTCTTATTCACAAACGACATGATTGCCGAGGTAGAATATTCCAACTAATGCACAAAAAGTTCCAATTACTAATAAAGTGAGAACACACAAATATCATATTTACACTAGGAATGAAAACAAGAAATTGAAATTTGCTCTGGGTGAATGATTTGGGGATGACAATGCACAATGTATGTACAATTGTTGCCCTGACTGACACGCTTTGAAATTTTGTTTAAAAAAAAAAAACTGCTGCCAAAAAAAAAAATTTAACATTCCACGTATAAAATTTTGTACCCAATGTTTACACCAGCACAATTTGTAACAGCTAAATCTTGGAAGCTGCCTATATGTACACCAAGAGATGAATGGATAAACAAAACATGGTATATATACACAATGTAGTACTATTTGACTATAATGAATACATTTGAGTCATCTGTAGGAAAATAGATGTACCTTGAGACCACAATGCTGAGTGAAATAATTCAGACACACAAGCTTAAGTATCACATGGTTTGTCTTATATAAACAGTATGAAAATAATAATTCAAAGACCAAAATAAAAGACAATAGGAAATGGGAGATAGACCTTTTGTGAATAGAAAGGGGATCTAGAGATGAAGGAGTAAAGGGGAGAGGAAGGGGAAGTAAGAGGGATTAAAATGTGGTATGTACAGAAAGCAACTCCCTAAAATGAATGCATTCATTATATATAGCCAACTTGTATTATTAAAGAAGTTTACCTCTCAAAATAAAGTACTGTGCAATAATCTAAAACACCATAATCTAACCCCTGAGGACCACCACTAATGAAAGAAATGTTCATAACCCATAGACAAAGACATAATTATGTTCATGGAACAAAAGATACAACATAGCAAAGACAACTTTTCTACTGCAAATTCATTTACAAATATAATGCAGCTCCAGTCAAAACCCTGGTAAGAGCCATTCTTTCGGGAGATGGACTCTAAGCGTTGTTTTAATTTGCATCTTTTGAATGACCAGTGATGTTGAACATTTTTTCATATATTTATTTGCTACTTGTATTTCTTCATCTGAGAAGTGTGTATTCATCTCAGATGCCCATTTTTGGATGGGGTCTTTGAATTTGGGGGGGTCTGAGTTTTTTCAGTTCTTTATATGTTCTAGATACTAGTCCTTTAGCTGAGGAACAACAGGCCAAAATTTTTTCCCACTCTGTGGGTTGTCTCCTGTTAGTGGTTTCTTTTGCTGTTGAAAAGCCTTTTAATAAGATGAGATCCCAGACACTGATTTTTTTGTGATGTTTTGGTGCAATCAGGGTTTTAGTCACAAAGTCTTTGCCTACACCATTGTCTTCAAGAGTTTTATCTTTTCTCTCTCACCAGATTTAATGTTTCTATTTTAATATTTAGACCTTTGATACATTTTAATTTTAGTTTAGTGCATGGTGAGAGACATGTCTAGTTTTAGTCTTCAGCATGTGGAAAGCCAGTTTTTCTACCACCATTTACTAAAGAAGCTATCTTTCTTCCAGTGAAAGTGGCCCCTTTGTCAAAGATAACATGGTTGAGTGTGTTTGGAGCTGTTTTTACATTCTAATCTGTTCCAATGATCTTCAGGGTTTTTTTTTTTTCAGTACCATGCAGTTTTTATCACAGTAGCTTTGTTGTATAATTTCAAGTCAGGGATTGTGATGCCCCCTACCTTGCCTCTGTTGCCCATAACTGCTTTTGCTATTCTAGGTCTCTTATGGTTCCAAATGAATTTTAGGAATTTTTTTCTCTAGTTCTGTGAGGTATGCTACTGGTATTGTGATTGGGATTGCATTAAACCTAAATAACAATTTTGGAAGTGTGGTCATTTTCACTATGTTGGTTCTTTCTAACCAAGAGCAATGGATATCTTTCCATTTTCTGATATCCTCTTCAATCTCTTCTTTCAGAGTACTGTAGTTTTCAGTGTAGAGATCTTTTACTTCCTCTGTTAGATTGATTCCTAAGTATTTCTTTTTATTTTCAATGCTATTGTGAGAGATGTTTCCCTAATTTCTCTCCCTATGAGTTTGTTATTAGCAATAGGAATGCTATTGATTTTTGAGTATTGACTTGTATCCAGAAAGAATGGCTATTATCAAGAAATCAATCAGGGCCGGGAGTTTGGCTCAACGGCTTATGCGCCTGTCAGGCAGGTGCAAGGTTGTAAGTTCAATCCCCGGTGCCGCCAAAAAAAAAAAAAAAAAAAAGAAATCAATCAATTACAAATATTGACGGAGCTGTGAGGAAAAAGGAAAATTTTTCCACTGTTAGTGGGAGTATAAACTGGTGCAGTCACTGTGCCAAAAACCTACGACTACAGACCCCTTCTGACTCTGCTATTCCCCTTCTTGGAACTCTTCCCAAAAGAATTAAAAGCATCATACCACAACAATATATACACACCCACCTTTACAGTTTGTAATAGCCAAATCATTTGCAGGGGGTGATGGGTATTGAACTCAGGACCTCGCGCTTGCCAGGCAGGCACTGCTACTGAGCCATATCCCCGACCGATTGTAATAGCTAAATCTTGGGAACAACCCAAATGCCCATAAACCAATGAATAAATAAAAAAGTTTTTTTTCTATAATGGAGTACTACTTGGCCATAAAGAATTAACTTGAGATATTTACTATTAAATGGATGGACCTTGAGACCATACTCTTAAGTGAAATAGATCAGATACACATGTTTTTACATTCTAATCTGTTCCACTGATATCACAGTATCATAGTATCTTCGCTCTGGTGTGAGAAACTGAAAGTGTAAATATGAGCCAAAATGTGTAATAGATACTGTGAAATAGGAAGAAATTGTTCAAAAGGAAAGAGGAACTAGGGAGAGGGGAGAGGGAACGGAAGGAAGTGAAAATGAAAAAATGAAAAAAGAAGCATAAAATGGAAACAAAGCTTTGTAATAAGGTGGGGAAGAGGGGTTGAAGGCAAAGGGAGGGGAAAAAGAATCAAAACATATCATGTACAGGTACAAACACCCTAGATTAATATGATCATTATGTATATCTAAATGGTACCAATAAACTTAATAATTTAAAAAATACTATTTAAAAAAAAACCTCTGGTGAGAATTTTCACATAAGTTGCTTCTAAAATTTTCATAGAAAAGATCAATAAATTAAAAAAATCAAAATAACTCTGAAAAACAAAAACAAAATAATCACACTACCTGATTTTAAAACTTCCTATAAAAGCTATAACAATGAAGATGGTTTGATACTAGTACAACACACATAAATCATCAGAACAGAAAAGAGTCCAGAAATAAACAAATCACACAAGTACAGTGAAATCCTGGGGGGTGGGAGTAGTGGAGATTGAATAAGGTGGAGAGCTGAGCTACTTTCCCAGCCCTTTTTATTTTCAGAGAGAATCTTACTAAGTTGCCCAAACTAGCCTCAAACTTATACTCTTCCTGTCTCAGCTTCTAGAGTAGCTGGAGTTACAAATGTGAAACATCATGCTCAACTCATAGAAAAATGATTTTTAACAAAAGTGCAAAATAAGTCGAATGGAAAAAGAACTGTTTTTCCAGCAGAGTGCTGCCAAAATGTGAATCTAAATTCAAACCTAACACCTTATGAAACAATTAATTCAAAATCAATCACATGTAAAATGCCAAAGTATAAAGCTTCTAGAAGAAAACACAGGAGAAAAATTCCCATGACCTGGGTTTTTGCAAAGGGTTTTTAACTATTACAAAAACAAAACAAAACAAAACCCACAAAATAAACCGAACTTACTTAAAATTTAAACATTTTGTTCAGGAAATGACACTATTAAGAGAACAAAATAGAAGAAAACATATACAACCACACAGCCTACAAAGAATTTGTACCCAGAATATATAAAGAATTCTCAAAACTCAGCATTAAGACAATAAACCAACCACTTAAAAATGGGCAAAAGCCTTAAACACCACCAAGGAGGATACAGCATACAGACAGAAAATGATCACATATATGAAAAGATGTTCACCATCATTAGCCACCAGAAAAATGAAAAGTGAAAGCTTGGTAAGTTACCTCTATGATTAAAGTGACTAAAATGTTTACATACAGACAATACTAAGTTCTGACAAGGGTGGAAAACAATTAGAACACTGTTGATGGAGTACAAACTAGTACGGACCACTCTACAAGAAAACATTCAACTCCTTTTCAAAGTTAAACCCACTGCTGAGTATTTACCTCAGAGCAAGGACCAGCAAGTATTTTCCATGTGGCCAGATAATACTCTTTTCCTCCAAATCAAAGTAATTAATGGAATGTATCACTAAATGGACTACACTCTTTCTTAAACGTTTAGTCTCTTATACTATCTAACAACCTCTCCCCCAAAGCAGCCTGGCTCAAGTTTACTTTGTTAAATCACTTAGATTGAGGTACCTGAAACATAACATCTTAAGTTCCTTTCTAGAGGGTATACCTTTAGTTCAGTGCACAGTGATAGACACAGGTCTAGTTTTAGTCTTCAACATGTGGAAAACCAGTTTTTCCCATGCCATTTATTAAAGAGGCTATCTTTCTTCCAGTGAACATGTTTGGTTCCTTTATCAAAGATAAGCTGGCTGAGTGTTAGTAGTTGTGTCTACACCTTCTACTCTGTTCCACTGATCCTCAGATCTGCTGATTTGATAGCCAGGGATTTAGCTCAGTGGCCTAAGCACCTGCCAGGCAGGCGCAAGGTTGCGCATTCAATCCCAGGTACTAAAAAAAAAAAAAAACAAAGGTTAAACGTGCTGATTTTATGACCCTAGCTTTGTAGTATAATTGCAAGTCAGGGATTGTGATGCCCCCTACCTTGCCTTTGTTAATCAGGATTGCGTTTGCTACTCTAGGTCTCTTCCGGTTCCAAATGAATTTTAGGATTGTTTTTTCCAGATCTGTGAGGCATGCTAAGGGTATTTTGATTGGGATTGCATTAAATCTGTATAACAGTTTTGGGAGTATGGCCATTTTCACAATGTTTGTTCTTCCTATCCATGAACAAGGAATATCGTTCCATTTCCTGAAATCCTCTTCAATTTCCTTTTTCAGAGTACTGTAATTTTCAGTGTATAAATCATTTTTACTTCCTTTGTTAGACTGATTCCTAAGTATTTCACTTTCTTGGATGCTATTGTGAAGGGTGTGGTTTCCCTAGTTTTTCTCTGTGAGTTAGTTTGTGTACAGGAATGCTACTGATTTTTAAGCGTTGACTCTGTATCCAGCTATGCTACTGAATTTGGTTATTCAACCTAGAAGTCTTTCAGTGAAGCTTTTGGGGTCTTCTATGTAGAGAAACTGAAAGAGTAAATAAGATCCAAAAGGTACAACAGATACTGTGAAAGGGAAAGAAATTGCTTAAAAAGGAAAGAACAACTGGGATGGGGAAAAAGAGAAAAAGAGGAAGGGAAAAAATATATATATATATACACACACACATAAGATCGCTAAAATAATTGTACTACTAATTCTTTTAGTTCATGGAAAGAAACTGTGAGTGCTTATATTGTTTGATCTGTTTTGCATGTCTGTATCTTGTAATCAGAGCAACTATTTTGAAGATCACAATATGCAATATAATAATCATTGTTAATTTCCTATCATCTTGTTTTGAAATCCTGTATCATTTTTGTTTTGTTTTCTTTTAGTCTCTTTAAAATAAAAAAAAAAAGAGAGGGCGGAGGGACAGCAGAAAAAAGCCACAGACAACTATTTCAGACAGTGCATGCAGTCTGCCTACCTTTCTAATCACAGCTGTGTGCCCTGGGGCAGGCACAAGACAGTCCACAGTTTCCCGTCATTTTCAGCTCTCACCTGCCCATCATCATGCCAACACCTCACCCTGCTGCAGGAATTTAATTCTTGCTGGGTATAGAGGCACACATCTATAATCCCAGTCCTCGGGTGGCTGAGGCAGGAGGATTGCCTCAAATTCTTGGACAGCCTGGGCTACCTAGTGAGTTCAAGGATAGCCTGAACTACATGGCAAGACCCTGTCTCAAAAAACAAAACAAAACAAACAAACACCCCAACCCCCATAAAGAATTCAATTCTTTCAATATACGTTTCCTTCCATGTAAAACTTTAGCCAACTTTTTTTTCCCTCTTTGGTACTAAGGATTTCAAGGTCTTCACACTAAGTTACTTCCCTGGCCTGCTGTTCTCTCCTTTCTCTCTGTCTCTCTGTCTGTCTGTCTCTGTCTCTCTCGCTCTCTGTTTTAAATAATTAGTCTCCCTAAATTGCCCAGCTGGGCTTGAATTTGGGATCCCCCTGCCTCATCCTCCCGGAGTACTGTGATGTGTACAACTACATCCTACTAAGCCATCTTTTTAATAAGCTAATATGATCCTTGTCCTCAGGAAGTTTGCTCACTTAATTGGGAATAAAATGCCCATGAAAATATGTGCTTTGGGGGCTATGAAAGAAGAAATTCTTTTGAGCTGAAACATGAAGGGAAGGGATACCGACAGTGTGGGGAACAAGCCAGGGGAGGGGCGTTCTGAAGCAGAAATGAGGTGGCTCCTGTGAATACAAACTCAGCTTATGGAATGACTTCCAGGCCAGATGCCCAAGTTTAGGCCAGGGGATAAAAAGTTCCTTTTAAG
The DNA here is from genome assembly GCA_004363535.1 of Dasyprocta punctata. Lineage (NCBI taxonomy): Eukaryota > Metazoa > Chordata > Mammalia > Rodentia > Dasyproctidae > Dasyprocta > Dasyprocta punctata. The sequence continues at coordinate 5,622 of RJWM01028366.1, read as the reverse complement.
TCACCATGCTGGCATCAGCGGGAAGCAGGCTTCTGTCATGGCAGGAGGACGCAGGGACTGCAGTTTAGTAGACACCACCCTGGGAGGGCAGCCACTCCTCAGCTCCTGTTCTGACTGGGTATGAAGGTGGGACAAAGACTCAGACCACCACACGCTGCCATTCCCCAAGAGTCCCGCTACGTGCTGCGCAACGGCAGAAACCATGGTGGCTCTGTCACTTGGCCTGGCCATATGGTCTGGGCTTGGGTGAGGAAAGTACTCTGTGAAGCTTGCCCAAGGACAAAACTCCCAGAGTCAAATTTTTCAGAAAATAGCTCCATCATTAAACAACATATGATTATAATCAGAAATTTCAGAGTATTTATTACAGTTAAAGAAAGAGGAAAGTAACAAGGTTCCTGAGTAAACAGGAAGGAAGGAAATCCACACAAAGGGACTGGCCCTTGGTAGGAAGAACATTCTACACTGTAGCAGGAAAAATGAAAGGAAAGAAAGGTAAGGCTGAAGAGCCAGGCTTGGGGAGCAAGCCTCTTAGATCACCAGAATACTCAATATTATGACAACCAAAATCCAGCAGATTAAATAAATTAACAATATGAGGGAAGGAATGAAGACTGTAGTGTGTGTGTTTTGGTTTTTGGTTTCGGTTTTGTGGGGTTTTTTGTTGTTGTTGTTTGTTTTGTTCTACAGGGGGAGAGTACGGATTAAGCCTAGGGTTTTTATACTAAGTTATACCTCCAGTCCTTTTTTAATTTTTTTTTAGATAGTTTTTACTAGATTGGCCAGGACGGGCTTGAACTTACAACCCTCCTGCCTCAGCCTCCCAGAGTATGAGATTACAGGTATGCACCACCACTCCAGCTACATTTTGTTTTAAAGATAAGAATGCCATTAGTATTTTTATATCTTGGAAAATCAAAGATGGAGATATAATTATCAAGATGAAGCAAGAAACGTGGGACATTATCCTTGGATAGCCAAATGACAGAGTGAATAAATTAGGGGAGAGTGACAAGATATAAGGGAAAGATGTAGCACAGTACCAACCAAACCAAGGCAGAAAGAGGCAATAAAAACTGACCTAGGGTGAGCCGGGCATGGTGGCGCACACCTGTAATCCCACCACTCAGGAGGCTGAGGCAGGAGAAACATTGCAAGTTCAAGACCAGTCTGGGCTACAAAGTGAGATCAAGACGAGCACAAACTGTATAGTGAGACCCTGTCTCAAAAAGGAAAAAAAAAGAAAAAAAAAACTGGACCTAGGGAAGAGAACTGTTCAAAAGTTTTCGTAAGCACGGAGATCCTGCGTGACACTGAGCGAGACAATGGGGGAAGTCCATTAAAACCACAGGACAGAAGGCAGAACATAAGCGTTCACAGCAGCCAAATGCCCAGGAGACCTCAAGCAAAGAAATTCACAGCTGGGGTGAAAGCAGCCTCTGGTTGAGGTCTGGCCCCACTTTCAAAAGGTGAAATCTGGGAAGAGAAGAGAAGAAAGTACTAAGATGATGATCAAATGAGAAAATAACAACTGCACTACACAGTAGGACAACTTTCCCAGTGAGAAGGACTTTCATTCATAGTCTTTCCATGGTACAAGATTCCTAAAGGACATTCAAACCAGGCATCAGCCTTTGAGTTAAGCATCAGACGAGATCTCACATGAGGAAGGCTCTCCGTAAGGATGCAAAGCTGATTAAATCCGAGTCCCTCCACCCTGGAAACCAAAGCACAGACTGTCTTCACTGCAGGAGACTCCTAATCACCCTGCTAAAAGTGCACTGTGCGTGCTCTCATGATGTAGCACACTCAGAGGTACAACCGAGTCACGGACAAGCTCTACCCTTCTTGCCAGTACACTGCCCACACGGAGTGTGGAACTCAAAGTCTGCCAGGCCTCTGTGCTGTATCGAGGCTGCTCTCAGCCCTGCCTTCGGCACTAGACCAGAGGCCACACGGGAGCACTGCTAAAAGCCCTGACATACCTGGTACCCTGCCAGCTTCTCTTCTCACCAAATGCATGGCCAGTTATCTACTGTTCGTTCACATCAAAGTTACTCGCCTGGGAGTAAACAGGCTTTGTTTTTTCAAGATAAGTCTTCAGAGAAATGAGAAATTAACTCAAAAGAATACTATGTAGGTACTTATGAAACATTTTTTAACATTTTATAAGACTTTTATTGATGAAATATAAATAAAAATAACTGACTATAACTCTTTGTAATACAGATCTACTAATAAGAAAAAATTAAATCCTTGGAACAGATACTATCTTGCTTAATTGGAGTCTGAAATTAATGTTTTCATATCAGCAGATTGACTGCAAAAGCTCAGCTGTATAAACCCTTCTTAGCTGGAGGGGACAGTCAACCCCAGAAGTGAGCTGGATTGAGCCCAAGCACTGCAGTTTGCCAACCTCTCCAGTAAAGTATTATAAGAAGAAAGAACCAACAACTCCTGCCCTCAAGCAACTGACAAGAGACAAGCACAGCAGAGGTAAAATGGTGAAGAACATGAAGCAGAACTCCGAAGGTCATACAATGTAGGGCAGTGACTCCTAACCTTTTCAAGTATGAATGTTCCTTTTAAGGCCAAAAAAAAAAAAAAAAAAAAAAAAAAAAAAGTGGCGGATCTCTAGAGAGTGGTTCATCTTGCTGCAAGTGAAAGCAAGTAAAGCCTACAAGGCTTTTAAAGGAATTCTTATTAACCAAAACAGAAGCTGCACACACTAGGAAAATATTAGCTCATATTTACACGACGTGTCATGTATTCATCCACAGATGGCTCTCAATCTTGTGTATGGACTCCTGACCCTAGGGATGACTCCCAGCACTGCAGGAAATCTCAGCCCCATGGTTAAGCAGTGCCGGAGAGGAGGCGCCAAAGAAAGGAGCCAGTGGGAAGTGGAGCAGTGGGAAGAGTGTGGTGGGGTTAGATAGGCAGGAAGAAGTTGTCAAACAATGAGAACAGATTTTAGAAGAGTGTAAATGAGCAAATGCAGAGGGTTGTGGAAGAGTGGCTTTACTATTAAACAGAATTGAGACCAGACCAGGGCATGGAGGCTCTGGACCTCTCTGCCTGTCTCTGCCACCAGAGCCAGCATTTCCAAACTTTCCATATACATGGCGCCATTAAGACTTTCTCATTCAATTCTCACCGAGAATAGTTTCCCAAATGCATCAGCTGTGCAAGGACATGATCTGTTCCAGCAGGTACAACCCTAAGTATGTCAGGATTTAGATATTTCCATCTTAAAAATAAAATGTTCAAGAGACTTTTCTAGATCCTATATCCTTCCTGCAACTCCTGCCCACTATTCCTTCACGGCCAGACTTCTGCAGTCAGGCATCCTGTTTCCATTCTATCCCTTCCCACGCATCACCCATCTCCAGCCCTCCAATCTCAAGTCCAGGTCTTCACCCCAAGGAAGCTGCTTCTGCCCAATGTGACGGAGGGTGATGAGTTCTCAGCAGGTTCTGCAGCCCCTCCCCCTGTACACAGGTGTGGCACTGCTGACTTCTAGGGTACTGCCCTCTTGGGGCAAGCATTCCTTCCTCTCCAGCTGTGCCTCCTGAGTCAAGTCTCCAAATGCTGCTGCTCTCTGGGGTCAACCCTGGGCCTCTCTCATTCAGTACTCATGATATCCCTAGGTCATCCACCCATCTCCACGGCTTTCTCCACGGCTTTAAATATCATCGAAATGTCCCAATTTCTCTCTCCAGCACAGTTTCTCCACTTGGATGTTTCTTTCTCTTCCACCCAATGATAGAGTTTATAAACCTTTTCTCCCACTCATTGCTCCTGCTCTGAATTTCCTCACCCACCCAGAGCTCCCACCAGAAACCTCAGGGGCATCCCCGTCACCTCTCCCATTACTGCATCCTCCATGTCCAATCCCTCAGGAAGTCTGATAATTTTTCTGCCTATAAAACTCTCCAATTATTTCACTTATTTCCATCTCCAGTCTCATTACTGCTAAACCAGTCAACTATCACCTTCACCTGAATCGGCGAGAATCTTCCAGAGAGCTGCCCACATGCATACATGCAGGCACACAAACACTGTCTTTCTTTTCTCTAATCCATTCCCACAAACCCAGCAGAGCATAGAATTACAAGAAAGAATCCGATTTCATCATTCCCTTGCTTAAAATTCTTCCAGTTTCTTCCAAAAACAAACTCCAAACCCATTAATAAGCACACACAAGGCCCTGCTCCTCATTCCTCATGGGTCTGCCCTGCAGCCAAGCTTCTCTTCCCTTTGTCCTTGGACACAACAAACCCTCTTCTGCCTCTGCACATGCTACTCTAGTTTCACCTGGAGTTTCAACTCAGTGTCAAGGAAGCTGCACCTCCCTGATGATACCTGTGAGCCTGAGCTCCTTGGTCACACCCTCATGCACCTGTGCCATTGTGACACTGTGCTTATTACCTGACCCTGCTCTCTCCTCCCCCACATCAGAACTGGAGTCTGACACAAGCAGGCATGCAGGCGTCTTCCAATGAAAAGGAGCTAAATTTGTATATCTTCAAAAAACAACTATAGTCACTTTCCACAAAAGGTTAGCACAGTTGCTTTCCTAGGCATTAGTATAATAATAATAATAATGATGATGAAGAATGTTATTTATAGAATGCCAAAGACCAAGCTATTCACTTGAGATAAACATCAAGTTTCACAAGAAACAAATACCACAACCTCCATTTTCCAGACGATGCAACTGAGGCTCAGAGAAATTAAGCAACCAGCTCAGTTATACAGCAAGCAAGGCAGGGGGCAGCATTCAAACTAACACTAGCTCAGAAGACAACGTTTAGCCAACGGTGGTGGTGCACACCTATAATCCCAGCGCTTGGGAGGCTGAGGCAGGAGGATCACTGTGTTTCAGTTGTATACACCTATATACAAATATTTGAATATTTTAAAATATATACAAATATTTGAAGCCTAAAATAGCTTAAAGTGATTATTTTAAGTCCCTAACACAGTTTAGATCTATCCCACCCATATAAAATAGCCTGATTATTCCAAACAGCATCTCTGTTTCTTATCCATGTAATCTATCCCTTTCTACCAAATAAATTTACTCCCAGTTATTAACTTTGTTCTCGACAAGGATCTCGGCTTACTTGTACAAATGGAGCCACTACTTTATGTGAAATGTGCACATCAATCTCTCTTTTTTTTTTTTTTCAGAAAACTTTTTACTGGTGTATTTTGAACACAGAGTTCATACCAAAACTCAACTACTCCCCAAATCATGCATCAGGATTAAAACTATGACAAAAATCCTTATAATAGAAATTAAATCACACTCTCTATCCCAGTATTTTGCAAATCAATAACTTGGCTAATTGACAAAGTTACTGCAGGTGGGCAGTAAGAGTTGATTGAGCAGTCACACAACCAGATACATCTACGAATGAGGTCCTGTTTTTCTGCGTGTAATAACAATTCTAGACAACTCCTGGTAAAATATATGACTAGCATACATTTTCCCAATATGGCGATAGGAAAAGGTTATTTAACCTAACTATGTCTATTAGCTCGGAAAAGCACTGCTGTAACTCAGTAAACATTTTAAAATCAAAAATGGTTTAAAACTTCTGATTAGTGAACTAG
>RJWM01028365.1:0-25699 GCA_004363535.1 Dasyprocta punctata | reverse complement strand
ATACCTGAAGGAGGAAGGAGGCCTGTTTTCCGGTGTTCTTGATGACGCAGGTCCAAATAGTTTCCTTTGGTCTTCTTGGGGTGTAAATGGTCTTTGGGTTCTAACTGTTCTTAATGCATTTCGTGCTTCACTTATGATTTCTGCACTGGTCTTCTGTTTGGACACTGAAGGTCGATAAAATGGATCCATTTTTTCTAACTTCTTATCATTTGAAGACAGCATCTTTCCTTGGCAAAGTAAAATGGTTTTCAGACACCACACCCTGCAAACACATAGTACAATAAATAGCAACTGTTGCTATCCAGTGCTTTAGAAAGAAGAGCTTAAGCCCTTTCACATATTAAACCACTCTTTTATATTTAGCTTGAAAAAAAATAAATAATTTTTAGCTAAAAATCCAAACAGAGGATAAAGATGAAAGAATAGCTCTCAAAAAACATGGGCGCACAGCTGTGCCAATGTGTGACGGAGGAAAAGATGCACAGGAAAGAAACTCAAAATAAAGGAAGAGAGAATCATCTCACTTTAGGGCAGGGGTGGTACTGAGGGTTGAAACTGGGGCCTCCGGAACGGTAGGTAAGCACCCTCCCACTGAGCTACACCTCCAGCCGATGTCTCATTGAACCTACGAGACAACACTAGGGGGTTTCTTAAAATTTTACACTAAAGTTTCCTTTTCTTCCACTAAATTTTAGACAGACGAAGCCTACTTCCAAACTACATTTGCTTTACAGCAAACCTCTGGGAACAGCTTGGTCCCATAACTGTCTACGATGTTTCTGAATGAGTTGACTCAAATCACCTTCAATTTGGGATAGTGTCTCAGATGAATACATACCAATAACAATATAAAACATTTCTTTCCCAGTCATTCTGCTCAGTTAATGAGTTAAAGTTCTACACAAAGGTTGTAAGAATGCAGGTCCTTCTCAACTGTTGGTGAATCCCATGAAGACCAATTGACTTTAAAATAGTTCAGATTTTTTTTTGAGTTTTATTCAATTTTTATTTTTTTATTAGTACATGTATGCAGTATATGATGATTACATTCCTCATGAGGAGCAGATACACATATTAACACATATTAATTCTTTTTTTCATTCCCTTCTCTCTCCCTTCCCTCCATCTCTTGGTCCTCTTTCCTTTTACAAAAGATCTAGTGCCCTTAAAATCATCTGGATTTTTAAAAGTTTAATCTAATTAGTATACGGCACCAGGTATTCATTTCTTTAAAAACAATATTTAACCTTAAAAAATAAAAAAAATTCAAACCCTATAATAATAGTATATATCTCTAAAGAGACAGAGGCCTAAATTATTTATAGATTCCAGTCACCCACTTTTAGAATGGGTTTTGCAAAAAAGAAAATATTTTGTGACATATGTCAAAGGAAACTAATAAGCAGAATGAACAGGTAACTACTTTGAATAGATTTATTATATAATGATTCTGTGCTTAAAGTTTTACATAACAACAAATGATAAGAATATTTGTTTAGTTCTAGCCAGGTCCTGCCCCAGGAATTTTCCAGGAAAAGACCTGGAAGAAAACTACAAATGTTATGTCGCTCTCTTCATATGAAAAGACCAGGTGTTGCATTACAACAGAGAAAAGTTACTCGGTAAGCAATACAATGGAAGGAATTATTGATACAAGATTTTGAACTTAAGGTTTCTAGAATTATGTACATTAATGCAGATAAGGGCAGACTAATTACATTTTACTTCCAATACTTCTGACATGTTTGACTCTTCATTTTAAAATATTCAATATTAGCTGGGTGTGGTGGCGCACACCTGTAAACCCAGTACTTGGGAAGCTGACGCAGGATTGTTGTGAGTTTGAGGCCAGCCTGGACTACAAAGAGAGCTCAAGGCCAGCCTGAACTGTATAGTGAGACCCTGTCTCAAAAAGACAAAATAAAATATTTACGATGATTTATTTTTAAATATTCAAAATCTTTTCGGTATATACATATACACTTACATATATTATTTGAGTGCATAATATAAATTCAGCCAGCAACATCTAACGTCAGTGGTCATGACAGGTTTGTTGTTTTGTTTATAAAAGACCCACTGCAGGGCTGGGTGTGTAGCTCAGTGGTAGAGCGTGTACTTAGCACGCACAGACCCTGGGTTTGATCCCCACCACTCCCTAGAGGTAAGTAATTGTGGTACAAAATTGCATCCCTTAATGAGAAGAGATTTCTTCTGTAGCCTACATCAGGTCTGCTATCCCCTTGGCCTCACATAGCACTGAGAAGTCTAGCAATGTCCAAAGGAAATCTGGCAAACCTAATAAAGATTAATGAAAGTGCTTTAGGTAGTAATAATGGACTCTCATCCTCACCCAACGGACCTTCTCTGGCTATCTTTACTTTGCATTGAAAAGTATTCTGCTTTGCAGAGTAATAAAGCAGCGAAATTTAATCCTGTCACACTCTAAGATTTCTGTGAATTATCCGGGTACGCAGGAATTTAGGTTGACCAAGTAATAGTGGATGTTATGTAAATACTGGTTTTAACATATTTTTCTCTGTAAAATTTTTCCACAAATTCTAACATAATTTTCTGTATTCCTTTTTTTTCTCTTCCCTCCAAATCTCACTTTAATATTTATTTGATGAGAAACTGGTATAATGTATGATCAGCACTGTTAATCTTTTATCGTTATATTGATATATTCTTAACTAAACCATGGAAATGTTTAATAATAAAAGTAAATGGTTAAAATAACAGTTCTTTAGGACATAGGATTGTTTAATCTTGTGCTAGTTAAATTACAAGTTATTATAGATAGTTTTTTACTAAATTGAAAAATAAGCATTTAGCATTTGAAAGCCTGGCCACTTATAGTGAAGCATCCTTGAACCATAACACAATAATTATCACAGAAATTTTAATGTGATAAAATTTTCATGACAATAGGGAACAAATTCATTCAACTAATATAGATCAACTATTTTCTATATGCAAATCTCTCTGCTTGGCTCTCCAGGAAGACAGAGAAATAAAATACTGCCTTAATTCTCAGCAAGATACAGCACTAATACTAAACATTTATTTTAATACTAAGCACATCATCTCAATCCCTGGGGTAATTCTGTGATGTGGACAGAGTCTTACGCAGCAGTAAAAGAAAAGCTGTGCCTTGTCCTCAGAGGTGAAATGCAGTTATTCCCTGCTAGATGGCGGGGTGGGAGACAGGATGCCATGGGCTACAACTGTTTACTCAGAATCTAGCGACACTCCAATACTTTCACCGGTAGACCCTGCTTGGTGTGCATGAGCTGAATCTCAGTCCTACTTATACCAGAATGATTACAGTCCAAGGAAAAAACTGAGGCAGCAAGAAAAATAAAGATAAATTACCATGTGATTGCAAAGGAGGAAGACAGTGCATCTGGCAGGTTTATGGAAGAGGTATTAGTTGAGCTAAGTTCTGAAAAATGGACTGAATTTGAACCAGTGGCAGTGGCCGGTATTGGGGCTGGACTAGAGAAAGAAGTCCCAGCAAAGCCAATGAATGAACAAAGGAAGAACATCAAGAACACATGAGTTATGTGTGGATAACAGGGAACTCTAAAAACAAAGATTGGAGCCACACCAAAGAGAGAATGTCACGTAAAGTAATAAAAGGTAGCAAACAATTTTTTTTTCTTTTTTGGTACCAGGGATTGAACCCACAGCCTTGTGCTTGCCAGGCAGGCAGTTACACCACTAAGCTAAATCCCGGACCCAACAAACAAATATAAATAACCAAATCAAGCCGGGTAAGGTAGTGCCTGCCTGAAATCCCAGCACTCTGGGAAACTAAGGCAGAAGAAGAAGGAAGGGAGGAGAGGGAGAGAAAGGGAGAGGGAGAAGAACATAGTTCAATGCATAGGCCCTAAGTTGAAAATAAAAGATGTGATTCTCCAAGGAAAGATGGTCAGGAAGGAGGAGAAGACTAAAAGTGGCAAAATTAGGCAGCTCTTACACAATTACTCACTTAACTCTTTAAGAGGCCCTTTGTTCAAGGAACCTTTCTTCTCCCACCCTCCCAGCCTGAAATTATTGTCCTTCATCTGGACTCCACACCGTCCCCCGCTGGTCTCCATGTCTCTACATTTCCCTACTGGGTCAGAAGTGCTTGTGCCACCAGAGTCTGACCCTCAACCTTCCACGGGAGGCACAGGTGAAGACCAACACCTGCACAACTGCTCAACTCCCGTTTCAAACACAGACTTGAGCTAAGGCCTTTCCAGGTGAGGGCTGCATGGCTTCTTTAATTGGAGATACTTGTTACAGAGGATTACAAAAGCCGATCGGACTTTATTTCAAATGGCATCAATTTATGATGCCACGTGGTAATGAGTTCAAATTTAGCCCCCCGTCCTTTTCTGAACTTTATTGCAGGTTGCCCAGCAAGGAGTAGGATTTGATTCATGCTGTTCTCAGTGAGCAAACTGCAGGAAGCCTACAGGACAGGGGTGACGGTGGTACCGGAGTGAGAGGAGAGAAGAGAGTAGGTGAGGTGCACTAAAAACCAAGAAACTGGCAGAACTTGGCCTCCGGGAAGACAAGAGGAGGTCAGGGGTGACACTGGGGAGGCCGACCTAGGGAGACGAGAGAGCGAGAAAGAGAGAGAGAGACAGACAGACAGACAGAACAAATCTTTTAAAATGAGCGGGAAGAGAAGCAAATCTTGAAGGGGGAGAGGAGGTTGAGTTCTGTCTTGCATCAGCTGTGCTGAGTCTGTGATGCACAAAGGAATCTGGAGGAGGGACATCACCAGCAGGAGGGTATTCAAACTTTTTTAAAGGAAAGTATTTCTCATTGGTTTCAGGGAAAGCCCAGAGCCATCATTTACAGAATTTCATACTGAATTATAAAAAACTGTCTCTACCTTCGCTGCTAATATCCACCAGAACAAAAGCCTCCATGCTAAATGATATTTTGTGCTATCTGGGTGTTAGCAACAGTGGATGGGCTGGCCATCCTCACCATTCTCCCTTCAAATTAAATACTCAGCCCCTTTCCAGGACTTTGAATTACTTTTTGCGAATATAAGCCTTCCACAGGACAGTGGTAAACAGCTTAGATGCTGTGTAAGGGTTCAACAATGTGCCAACAATTCAAGTCTCTGATTGTGAGAAAGGCTTGCATAAAACTCTAAGCCTGTTTCTTCTTCTAAAATACTGATAGTAATAAGAATCATGTCATGGTTGTTTTGAGAGTTAAGTAAAATGATTCATCTAAAGTGCTTTGGCATGGTTCTGGGTCATTAGAAAACATTAACAAAGTACTGTCCAAGTGCTAATTTAATAAAGGAATAAAGAAAAAATTTCTCCAGTGAGTGAAACTTCATTTAAAAAAGAAAGGAAATTGCAAAAACCAGAGTATTAGTTCAGTGTCTTCATTCATTTCCTAAGTTTTAGAATTGAAATTGGGGTACTTTACGAAAATAGAGAACTTTTATTAAGTATTTTATTGAACGTGACCATATCAAATGCCTTATAAATTCACAAAACAGGATACAAATAAAGACTAGAGCCTGCTTTTCTAACAAGTTAAGAGAAATTTAAATGGGGGTGGGGTGGAAGGCCTACTGTGATACTGCGGGAATGGATCATCAAAGGTATTTTGTACATATCCGTGTATTTTACCATATGGCAAACATTTTACCACGGCAAGTTACATGTACACTTCATTTACTGAGGTACCATCTGTTGCCATGAAGTGCCCAGGAACTGTCTGCGTGACTCTGGCTATGCCGCCTGCCTAGACATTGCCCTTCAGTCTACCGCCCTCTCATTCAACAAATATTACTGAGCTTCTATTAAGTATCAGACAGCTAGCTGGCCAAAAACTCAGTGCATATAAATAGACGGCTGCGCCCGAACTCTTCATCGCCTCTCTCGACTCAGGACAGAAAGGCGGAAGGCTGCAGGAGGGGTCCCCAAGAAACCCGCGGAGGACGCCTCACCTCCCGCGCAGACAGGGGCTCCCATACTCCCGGCAAAGTCCAGGGGTCCACGGGTCCAGGTCAGGGCCGAGCTCGGCAGCATCCCCATCCCTCCCGCGCCCGCCCTCCTGAGCTCCAGCTCCGCCGGGCGGCCAGCGTCTCCATGGTAACTGTACACAAACCACCTCCCGCCAGGACGCCAACCTGCAGTCCCGGGCCGCCCCTGGACAGGTAGAGGACAGGAGAAGGAGTCTGGAGTAGGCACAGGGAAGGGGACTCCAAATCTGACCCAAAGTACCTGTGACAGCGCTGAAGACAGAAACCCCGGCGGAGTTCAGCTCATCCTCCACCTCTGCTACTTCAGCTGCGAAGGAGAAGGTAGGCGGGATAACCCGAGGGCGCTGCTCTGCTACTGGGCCTGCGCCGACCCCGCCGGCGCATGCGTAGAGTGCCAGGGCGTGGCAACCGGGGCCGGGGCGGCAGGTGCTGGAGTACGAGGCTGGGAAGGAGAGGTAGGGAACGCCTGGGGAGGCGGCTTCCTTAAACTACCAGTTTGCCGGACCGCATTTGCTGATCCACTATGAAAGCCCTGCGCCGCTGTTAAATTACAATAGGCAGGACCGCAGCTGTAATGTTTGGGGTAAGAATCAGGATTTATTGCTTCCACTTGGGGCTCTTATCTTGGAGCTAGTTGCTTAACTTCTCAGTGTCCTTATACAATAAGTGGAGGGCTGCCTGAAGTAGTAACTAGCTATGTCTTGAGCTTTTATGGAGATTGGCTGAGAAGATCTAAAGCGCTGTGCATGTGGCTATCAGTGTTCAGCTCTTGGCTCTTAGTAAATCCTTGCATCTGTGCGGATTTACAAAGCCTGTTCACATGGCTCTTAGGTTTTGCAACTCCTGAGGTGGGCTGCTGTCTTCACAGGAGAGGACCTCGGGGGTCTAGTGAGCAGCAGAGAGCGAGTCAAGTCTAGATTACCCCTGGCTAGTCTCCCCCGCCGCGGTTGAATGTTTAAAATAATACTGTTTTTTTGTTTCTAGTTTTAATTTTGTTCTCTCCTCTTAGATCATTCAGCAACACTTTACAGTGTTAAATACAAGTGAGACCATAATCACTCCCCACCCAGGTTTGCACCACGATTTATAAATATAGGGATTTTTAAGCTTAAGTGTTGTTGTCAACATTGGAAAAATGCCACATCCTTTGGTGCTAAGTATCTTGTAAAGAATAAATAGAAAATGTTTTTGGGCACATACTGTGTGCTTCGTGAGAAATGATTCCTGAGCTAATGGCGTGTAAACAGCCTTCAAAGTATCCAACAGGATTTCACATGTGACACAATAAAACATTAGTTGATTGATTTTAGGACCTGATACAAAATATTTGTGCTCTTTAGGATCAAAATGTTTTCTGCTGACAACATAAATTATCATAGCAAGTGTCACTTGTTGCCACTGGACTCCATTCTGCAAGTGGTCATTTATCTGTGTCATCTAAAACCGTAACTAGTATTCGAACTAACAACTTGAGAGATGTGATAAAATGCAACTATCTTGGCCTCTCTTAGTCATTTTAAAATCTATTCAATGCTATTTATCTTCTGCCCACTAATGGAAAGTTAGGTAGAACCCTTGAATTTTCTCCTCATTCCTAGATATCGGATGGTCTGGTAGTAACCGTTTTTCAGTGGCAGCTTCATTCCAAATTACACTGGGTGCAGGACATAAACAAATGTGACAAACTTCACTTGAAATTAAGCCTTCATTTCCATATTCCCACTCTAGGCTTATGGTCTATAGTAGGCCTGAAGAGATGCAGTTAGCTTAGGCTTGCCCTCTTCTATCCCCTAGAGCGGTGAGGATGAACCTGTTAGAGTTTTTCGAGGATAACAGACAGCCAGCTGAGACACGCATGCGGTAAGATCGCACCACTGCCCTAGAGGCTGTTTAAGATACAGAATGGAGTTTAGTGGGTAGAGAGAGGGAAGAGAGGAAAGAAATGAAATGCTTCTTCCTGGATTTGAGTGACCTTCAGCTTGCTGTGCTGGCTTATGTACGCATTTAGGTCTTTCCTGGGTTCTCCAGATTTCTTGCTTATGAGACCTGTGTCCCAGGGACTCCAACAGATACAGTACTATTCACTAGCCTCTGTTTGCTCCCCTGTGCCTAAATCTCGAAGGGTCGCTCCAGCTTCCGCTGGCCCTTTAAATGCATCCCAAGGAAAACCTCACACATCTCTTGTCCCAGGGACTCTGAGCATGCAGGCTTATCCTGCCAGCTTCCTGTGTTGCTGTCACAGGATTTCTGTTTCTGGTGAGTCCATCTGGTTTGAGACACATCTCTCACTGATTTGAGACAAAGACATATCACTCCATATTCCTTTCTCAAAAGGCATTTTTCTTACACATTCTCCTCTACCACTCTCTGGCCCCTTATTGTCAGATTCAGTATGGGCAAGGGTTCCAGAATTGTGGTGAGGGTCTGTATGTTTCATTGTATCCTGCCCCTTTGCGCTCTGCCTCACCTTCACTTGGGACCAATAATTTACAATTACCATCTCAGCTGGAATAGCCTAGAACCTTGTTGAACAGCAGTTTCTAGATAGGCTCTTGTGCCTAGGATCTTGTCTAAAATGACCTTGTAAGGAGGCTACTGGGACCTGCAGCAAGCCAGCCCAGAAGGCCAGGAGATAGCTGTCAGGCAAGCCAGTGCAACTGAAAGGGGCGACAAGGGCAGAATTATAAGAATCTATTATTTGAAGCAACAAAGCTGTGCAGCTTACCTCACTGAAGAACACTATATGGGAAAATATTTAGGCTAACGCGCCAATGACCTGTGTATTATGCCTGTATTCCTCCACAGTTGTCTGATGGCTATTTACAGAATTCTACATAGGGAGGCTTTGTAAGTAGAATTTTTTTAGAAATAAATGTCAACATATTTTATATACTTTAGAGAGATTAGAGACAAAATGCCAGTTATAGTTTCCAAATTACTTTCATTTGAAACATTGCATTTCTGTTGTCCATTTGGAGTTTAAAATAAGTTCCAAAGAATAATTCAAGGATTATTACCTCAGCTTGAAAGTGAAGAAAGTGGAGGTTCAGAGAGGTTAAGGGATCTGCCCGTGGACACACAGGTGGTAAAAGACATGAGCCCCGATGTCTTAACGCCAGGTCCAGCCTGCTGTCCTGCCATGGTCCTTGTGTAGATACTTTTTCAAGTCAGTGCTCTTCATCCGTATGAATGAGAGCTACTTCCTAGGCTGCATGGAGGTCTAGAGATCAAGAGGAATTTAAGACTGTTTGTAGCCACTTGAAAACAACTGCAGGATTTCTGGATTTCAAGTTAAGAGAGTTATATGGGTGGTAGACTGGGTAATGCCATAATCTTATTCACTCTTGGATGCAAAAAATTCAAGAAAATGATAAACTTACAGATGCCTTTTATCTGCAGATTTAGGTCATAGAATTTACATCATAGTTTATATCACACACCCCTCATAGTTAATATCTATAGTCTGTCTCGATTAATCTATTAGATATATTCTTGAAAAATACAGGCTAAATAAACACAATTCCCTCCAGTGATTTTTATGGCTATAACAGAGATATGACATAGAAAAAATGTTTCTGGTGTGGAATAAAAATCAATTTAGAATTCTGATATTCATTTCCAGACATTCTGCTTTTGCCAGTATGGAATTTCAGTGCTTTAATTATATTTATCATACAGTCCCTGTGAGGACTCCTTCAAATCGATAGCCTATACAATCTGCATACAGATTTAAAGGCATAAGTACATGAAAATGAAACTTGGTGGGCATTTACAAAGCAATGAAAATTCACTAGATGGAACTGGACAGACCCAAGACTGTGGAATTGAACTAAACCATATCAGCTGAAAAAAATCACAGGAACCACTTTACTGAATGGGGCTCAGCTTTTACCTATGCACGTTCAATATTATTTTGCCTTACCATTCTATTCCTACCACAACACCCCAGCCAAGTGCTCCATAGAACTCAAGCTGTTGACAAGAGTACTAATGAACAAGTGTCCATTTAATTAGCAGCTGACTACAAAGAATGCTAACTAGTTAGTATTTCACTGATGGAGAGGAAATTCTAGTTGTTAGGAAATGAGTCGGTAAGACTATAAATTGTTCCATCCTAAACCCTGCTTCAATACCTCTCCCGGGTAAAGGGTCCCACTAAGACAATCAGAGACCTGCTATTTGTTGAAATTAATCATGAGACATTATCTCTTGGAAGCTTTTGGCTGTCGATAACAGAATGGTCCATCAAAGTTTAAATACCAAGGACATTTATTATTTTGTTTAACCGTAAACCTGGAAGTGGACTATTTCGGGTGGCCTGCAGGTCAGGGACCAAGGCATGTCAGTCACAGCTCCCTCCTCCCCCCAAGGTCACAGTTGGTTATGCCAGCACTTAGCTATGCATTTTCACATCACAGTGTCAAATCAGGGACAAGTGAGCAAGGGAAAGACCCTTTCTTTCTGTATAATGGGAAGGAAAAAATTTCCCAGAAGCCTTTCAACAGTGTTCTCATACCTCACTGGCCAGAATCATGACATAGGTCCATATGCCAGCCCTAGTAGAGATGAATGGAATTACTATTACTATGATTTATTTAGATCAGTGTGTTAGCTTTTCATTGTTGAGACAAATAACTGGATAACTGACTTCAAAGGAGGGAAGATTTGTTTTGGTTCATGATTTCAGAGGCTTCAGTCCATGGTCAGTTGGCGCCACTGAGGCAGGAGACTAGCACAGCAATGTGGCTGGGGTAGTCGGGCATGACCTGCCATTTGAAGAGACTCATTAGCCATGGACAGAGTGGCAGCTCCTGAACCTCACACAGGACCAAGCTGGGTCCTGCACTTCTCCTACCAATCTTCTGACATGAGAACACGCTAAACCTGGCAGCTGATACCAATCTTCTAGCATGAGATCAAGTGACACCACTTGGATCTAATGCTAAAAGGAAGATACTAAAAAGACAGAAGTGATGGACTTCATGCCCAATGCTCCCCTCTTCTTGCAGTGGCTTGCAGGCCACATCTTCATTTTTTTCCTTCCAAGCACCTTTTTTTTTTCCCCCTTTTCTTCTTATTTTTGCTTAAAATAAATGTCAGGCTTCACCATTCACCGGTCATTCCAACCAATTCATTGAATGGAACAGTAAGAGCCTGGAAAGCACTGCTGGTCCCTCCAACACCCAATAGCATTGTTGCTTTGGGCCTCTGGCAGCATCGTGGCAGGAGCACTTGGCAGAAGAGGCTGGTTCACCTCACCATGGCCAGGAAGCAAGGACAGGGAGACAGGAGGAAGCCAAAGCTCCAGTATCCCCTTCAACAGCATCCTCACCATGGTGTAACTTCTCCCACTTCTGAAGCAGTGATGGTGAATCTTTTAGAGTTTTCAGTGTTAACAAACAGCCAGCTGTGGTATGCATGCCATATGGTCACTACCACTGTCCTAAAGGTTTACCACCCCCCAGTATCACCATGGCCAGGAATCAAATCTTATCAAGTGGGCCTCTGTGGGGGAGAGAAGTCCAGATCTGAATTACAACAGTAATCAAGTTTCATCCCCTGGGTCTTTGGAGAAGAACCCACTTTTTCTGAACATTTTGCTGCCTCAACCTGTATCAGCCAGGAGTTTGTTTAGCAGGCCAAAGGGGCGAAAGCTGTGGGTAGACACCAGTGACTGATGTAATGGTCTGGTGTGGATTCCCAAGGTGAGGCCACAGCCTCTTGTGTCATGCACAATCCTGGCTATGCAGTAGCATCACCTGGGGAGCTTAAAAACCCACCACTGCCCAGCACTCACCTGGTGTTCTGATTTAGTTGCTGGGGGGTGTGAGGAGACAGGAGGGGGGCTTTAGAGAGTTGCTGAGAGAACTCCTGACCCAGTGATGGCCAGAGCGTGCCTTTGAAGCAGAGCTGTTGAAAGAATCCTTGGCTTTCAAAGCAAAAAAGAACAGAGAAGAACCTAATTTACTCATGGTCCAGAGATTAAAACTCCACTCACAGACTCAGGGTGCCGTCCTTGATGTCCCAACCCCCTGTCATACCATTGTGGGTGTGTTTTACATCTAGTATCCAACTAGTTCTAACCCCACTCCACTCTGCTCCTGCTCCAAGACTCAATAGTCAAAGTGACGGTCATAAAACACAGTCCAGAGCATGCTCTGTGCACCCTCTGCTCAGGAACTCTGTGTCAGATAGTTGACCAACAAATAAAATCTCTCACCTTCTGTGGTCTGCGTGACAGCTTGCATTTCTACCTGGTTATAATAACAGGGATGTCTTTAGGGGTTCAGTAGAATAAATGCTTCAAATCAGTCACCCTTCCTAACACTAAATTACTGTCATCTTCATTTTACAGGCTAACCCATGGCCACACAGGTGGTAAGGTGGTGGATCTAGGCTGCAAGCCCCGCTTGATAGCAGCCATGTTCCTGTAGACATCATACACTCAGCCAAAGTGGACTCCTGCTGTTCCCTGGGCACTCCCTGCAACTCTCCACCCTGTGCCTTGGCTTCTGTTGCTCCCACACCCCAGATACTCTGCAAGGACATTTATTAATCACTGACTTTCTGGAAGGATTGGCAAGAGGAACTCGCCACTCCAAGTAGTCCACAGGGAGAGGGTGGGGGCTTGTGTCTTCCGTTCCCTCCTGCCACCTGCCTTCCTTTGGAGCAAGTTTATGGTGGACCCAGTCAGCATCGACCTCTTGTGTCTTTCGGTGGCAGTACCCCAGGATCTAGGAGGAGAAGCAGAAATGGTGGGGGGCGGGGTGTTGAACAGCACTGGGGACCGTGCAAACAGGACAGGCTACAGGGCTAGACTAGATGGAGAAGTTAAGGGAGAGGCAGTGATGGTCTGAGAGGTTAGGGGGAAGCTGGAAGAGACAGGTCACACAAGGGTATGGAGCAGGAAGGTGGGGGACAAAGGAAAGTGAGAAGCGCCCTTAGTGGAAAGAGTTCTGGACTGGAAGTCAAAAGACCTTACTACCCATGCTGCTTCTGTCACCCCTTAGATGTATCAAGGTGGGCACTTAATAGTTTCAACTGTCCCACAGTACAGTTCCACCCTCACCGTACAGCTTTTGTGTGGAATGTAGGGAGAGGTTGTAGCCAGAGAAAGAGCTGAGGGCTAAAGGTTTTGCAGGTAGCTTAGATGTGACAGCTAGGTAACGAGACCCAAGGGGAGGCCTGGCTGGTTTCTTTCCTGAAAAAAGTCAGGGTGGTGGAGGCCCAAAGAGGCAGAGAGGGTACAGAGGGAGAGAAAGTCTGACCTGTCAGGAGATTGTCCCTCAGGCACTTTGTGCTGTTCATGTAACACCTGAGTGACTGGCGTGTGGCACCTCCTTGAACTTGAGACTGCAGGAGAGACCTACCTCTTGGTTCTCTTGGGTGACAGCAGCAAGTATTACTCAAGCTTACCCAGGAAACCTGCTTTGTTTTGCCTTGGTACTCTCAAATTCAGGGTATTTTTCTTTAAAAAATATACTATGTGCTGTTGAGATAGTAGCCCAAGAATATATTACCCTAGCAACATGACGAAAAGCAAAATTTAAATAGAGTAAAGAAAGTTTGTGTTTAACTGTAATCACTCAAGGAAATGTAGAATCTAGCTTCAAGTATTCAGACAGAAGGCAACCTAGCAGGTCCTAGGTCTAGATAAAAAGATTAAAAGATATTTAAAGAGCTGCAGATGTTAAACACACATCTTTATCGACATGAAAATAGTTGTGCAATTCTTTATATGATTTGGGGAATAAATTTATTTTAAATTATTTTGACAAAAAATTGAAACCTCATGATAAACACTGTAAAAAAAAGTGCAAGGTACTTTTTTGTTGGAGCTCAAAACACTTCATATTTCATAAAACTAAACACATGCATGATATGTGAAACAGAGAAAGTCTAAATCTGGTGATGGAGTTTATGAATCAGTATCACGGCTATGATATTGCACTATAGTTCCATAAAATGTACCACTAAGTAGAAGTGGGCTAGTGGGACATGGGGCTTCTCAGGACGTCTCTAGATTTTTTTTTAAACTGTATGTGAATCTACTATAACCTCAGAGTTTTAGATAAATCACTTCTTTCTCACTTCCTATGCCACTTCTGCAGGCTCACAGATGAAAAGTTGTGTTGAAAGTAGAGGAAATACTATTTCAGAAATTTATAGGATGCTTACCCCACAATAGCGTCGGGATAAAACAATTCTTTTCTGAAACTTGAAAGTCAATAGTCTGGCCTTAACTGCCCAGGAAAAGTGAATTTGAGTGCTGAAAGTCATTCCATAAAGTGATTCTTTCTGGGCTTTTTCTAAATTCACACGAAGAGATCGCCTAAGTGAATAGAGGTTCCATCAAATTGTTTTTACTAAGGCATGGAAGGAAATAGAAAAGTTCCCGATTTCATGTTTATTTTGAGAGTTCGAATCACATTAAGAAAAGGAATTCTTGACTTAAGTGGCAGGGTCCAACACAGCTCATTTCCCTCCGGAATGGAGACCCCTGGCTCCCCTAGGACCCCATTACTCTCTGTCCACTAACTGCAGCTGTCCCAGGTGCACCCACAGACCCGGCCTTACACCACCTTCTAGTTAAGCTGCAGAGGCCAAGCACCCACTTGCCCAGCCACGTGACGTGCCGCCTCCCCCTGCAGCCCAGCAGCTGTGGCTCTGTTCTCATGAAGCACTGCGACTGCCTCTTGGGCCAGCTGATCTCTTAGAGCAGTGCCAGGCATAGCACACTGCAGGTCGCCTGCCAGGTGCCACCCTGGGGTCATGGACAGCAGTGAGGGCAGTTAGTGCTGAATAGGACTGCAGCCTTTTCTGTCCCAAGCACCCGGTGCAGGAGGTCCTGCATGGAGGCAGACCTTACTGTCAAGAACCTTGCCAAAGGAGGAATAAATGTCTCTGTAGGCAAAGTTCGAAGCTGCCTGACATTGTCTCATTTGGTCATGGTTGTCTTTTTTCCTTTCTTTCTTAAATTTCTGTTGAAAGGGAAAAACTGTTCGAGAGACATTGTTCTCTTTAAAACTTTGTTCTTCTGAAAATGCCTAGTTCTGTAACTGCCTCATGGCTTTTTAATTCTTTTCTAGAGCCTTGTAGCCTTAAGAATATAACCAAACAAACAGGATGCCTGATTGTGCCATTGTACCAAACTTCATAAACTGCTGATCATTAATCTACCCTTATAACCGATGATCTCACCCTGCTAGCCAATCAGAAGCTCTGCCAGGCAGTTCTGTCTCGCCTTTGTATCTCCTTTGTGCCTCCTGCTTGTGCATCATTCTATGGCCCTGGACCACCAGAGATCGGGGCCTGATATTCTGGGAAGGATCCCGATTGATGCCTGTCGATGTAAAATAAATCTGCCTCCAAATCCTGCATGTCGTTTTGGTATTTCTGCTTGCCGTTGCACTATGATATACTTGTTGATCATAAGGGCCACAGGACAGAGAACCCGAGGAGAAGAGAATGCAAATGCAAAGCCGAATGAAATGGAGCGAGAGGAGAGCTCTTGTCTTCCTTGTTCACCTTTGGGATTCCCAAGATGCTGCTCCATGAATGTTTATTGAATCAACGAACAAACAATTGCACACCTAACAGAGTCAGGACCCGAGTCAAAACAGTCGCAATGTCATTCCACTGCCCACTTCCCCGGCCCCTCTTGCTCCTGAAGTGATTTCGGGGTGTGCCTGTGGCCGCGACCCTTGCAGGTGCGCCCCTGTGCTCAGGAACAAGTCAGCTCCCGCCTCTCACTCCACCGTCCTTCCAGGGTGGGGGCTCCCCCGAGTCCGCAGCAGCACCGCCCTGCCATTTGGGGCCCGGCTCCCACAGACTTGCGTGTCTCACCGTCCCCTGGCACCGCACTGGCTGGCTCGGGGCAGACAGACCTTGCAACACCCCTTGCATTTTCATATTTCTCATTGTTCCTCTGGACACTAATAAACTTCTTCTTTTTCCTTCAACTCCAACCTAGCTCTGTCCTGCCAACAGCACCTGCTGGGGTGCCCACCCTCCCGGCGGTGACGCCAGTGAGGGCCAGGTGAGCAGCAGAGAAAGAGCAGCACCTCCGTGCTGAACCCTGCGGGGGAGCGAAGTCCCGCGGGCTCCGGCCTCAGCGTGCGGGTCTGTGGTGCCATGAGATACTGGAGAGAGAAGAAAGAGACACAAGAGACACGGAAGGAAGCGGGCGCTGGAAGGCCAGGTGCCGTGCTGGGGCACGAGGAGATAGCCCCTGCCCAGCGACAGGCCACAGCGCTGCTCGCTGGTGGGCGGGGAGGAAGGACTCAGAGTTTGGGCAGAAGCTTCAATGTTCCCTTCTCTTTCTCCTCCTTTCCTTTCTTTGGCCTTCCTTCCTCTCTCCCTCTCCCTCTCCTTCTCTTTCTGTTTCTTTTTCTTTTGCCCTCCCTGGTTCCTCCTTGTCTTCTTCAATCAAACAGTGTAAACTCAGAGCGCTTTCTGTTCTGGCTGTTCATCTTCGCTGGTTTCCCTGATGACACAAACTCTCCATGTAGACCAAGAATCATTTTTTCCCTCATGCAGCAAGATCTGGGTGGCCTCAGGGATATTTTCTTTCCCCTTTTCACTTCTCGAGCCGAGGCCCCAGGTAGATTTCCCAAAGAACTGAATGGTGGCCTCTGAGACTGGGATCCTGGCAGGCGCTGTGGAACCCTGTTCTGGGGAAGGTACAGCTACTGCGGGCGGGGTGGGGTCTGAGACTACAGTGAAAAAACCAGCTAGGTTTTACCCACTATGCGATTCTGTCATGGAGACAAATTCTTGTTCACCTGCCTGCAAGCCTCCACCTGGTCAGCTGTCCAGAGCCCCCTGAACCCTGTGCTTTAGGTTTTTATGGCTTTGTTGAGAAGGCCTTGTTGAAGCATGGACCACTGTGTGGAAAAATGATTGAATGGAAAGGGTCTGACCTAGTGCATTAGCACAGAGCGAGGAAACCCAGAAAGACCTGTTTGTTCAGATTCTTGCCCCCTGCCCCATGCAGGATTCCTGCCTCATGGGCAAGAGGCAGGACCCCTTCTGAAGTAGGGACCTTATGACCTACTCTCAGACTAGGTGGGTCAGAGAGGTTCACGGCCAGTGCTAAGACAGAAAGGTAGGAAACGATTAGAATGCATGTTTAGTCTCTATAACCTGCCTCAGGGAGAGAAACAGCAGGTGAAAGAAGGACAAAAGAAGGTCAGAGGGAAGAGTTCTGCTTTCTGAGGCCTAAAGAGACCCGACACGACCATTTCTTATCCTCATTGCACTGGAGCTCTTCCATAGCTGCTTCAGGAACCAAAGATGAAAGGGCAAATATTTTAACCTTATTGTTCTAGTCATTGAAGAAATACCAAAGGCAGTGGGACTTATAAGGCAGGAACTAAGGATATATATATATAAAAGTAGACAGTTCACTGGCATATATTATATTCACTGTGCTGCACTACTGTTACCTCTATTTTCAAAACATTTTCATCATCTCTAAAGTCTTCATTAGGTAGTCACTTCCAATTTTCCTTTCCTCCCAGCCCATGACAACTATGATTCTGCTTCCTGTCTGTATAGATTTACCTATTCTCATCTTTTATGCAAGCAGAATCAGACAATACATGACCTTTCACGTCTGGCTTCTTTCATTTAGCAGAAAGTTTTTGGAGCTTATCCATGTTGTGGCATATTATCAATACTTCATTTCTTTTTTAGGATTAACTAATATTCTACTCTACAGATCAACCCATATTTTACTTATACAATTAGAAGCTGATGAACATTTGGGTTGTTTACATTGTGCTACTGAGAACAGTGCTGTGATTTGCATGCAACTTTTTTGTGTAGACATAAGTTTTTACTCCACCTCAGAGTGGAAAGGCTGGGCCATATGATAGTCTGTGGTTGACATTTGGAGGGACCCTCGGACTGTTTTCCACAGTGGCAGCACATTGCACATTCCCATCAGCAGTGTATGACAGTTCCCGTTTTTCCACATCTCAGCTAATACTGCTGTCTTCTCTGCTTTGGATGACAGTCATCCTAGTGAGTATGCAGTGATATATTAATGTGTGCATTTCCCTGGTGTCTTAGTTACTTTTCACTCATTGCCGAGACAAAATACCTGACGCCCAAAATTAGGGAAGGAAAGGTTTATTTCTTAGTTTCTCTGGAGCTTCAGTCCATACTTAGTTGACTTGAAGGCAGCGTGGCATAGCAGGACAGCCATTCATGGCAGCTGCCAAAACAGCAAGGCTCTGGCAAGAGACAGAGAGAGAGCGAGGGCAGAAGTGAGAGGGAGAAAGACCCGCCTCCCTTACACTGCATGTCGTCTCCATCCCTGGGCGGCTGCAGCACTCACATCGCCAATCCCAGTGCCAGACGACAAACCAATGATGAACGCCAGACTCAGCCCCGTCCATGTTACAGGAATCCTTGGGGGGACACAGGACACCCCAATATACCTGGTGACTAGTGATATTGCACATCTTTCCATGGGCGTGTTGGTCATTTGTGTCTCTGGAGAAATTTCAGTTCAAGTCTTCTATTTTTAAATTGGAGTGTTTGTCTTTTTGCTGTTGAGCCATGGAAGTTTGCTATAAATTCTGGACTTCAGACTATATATGATTTACAACCATTTTCTTCCATTCTGTCATTGTAATTTTCACTTTCTTGGTAGTGCCTTTTGGATGTAACAAAAGTTCTTGATTTTGATGAAATCTAAAGTATCTTTCACCTTCCGACAGTGTGGTATCATGCTTTCAATGTCATAGTCAATATTCCATTGTCAAATCCAAGGTTACAAAGATTTTTCCCTTGCTTTCCTCTAAAAGTTTCATAGTTTTAGCTCTTATATTTAAGTCTTTGATCCATTTTGTGTTAATTCTTACAGAAAGTGTAGGTAATCATTAAACTTCATTCTTTTGCTCAAGGCCTTTAGTTATCCTAGTGTGGAAGAGAAGAGAAACTGTTTTGAGGCAACAATACATTGCATCACCTAAATGTCCTTTGCAGGGCCAGGGAAATTGCATTTGAGTAAGATGTTCAAGAAAAAGACACAAGATCCCAAGGATGTGAGCTTATCAGAGAGTGGCTGCCCCACAACGGGCTGTAATGGGCTGAGGACACCAAGCCCACTCCTCAATCAGAGCAGTTTCAACAGCTGCCTTGAGCCATGGCCTAAGTGTGGGGACAGTGACAGGAGAGGTGTCTCTGGACAGCCTCAAGGTCAAACTATGCTGAGGCAGCGTAGTAGTCGCCTTAGGCCACCAGGGGGCGGAGCAGAGATGGATACCCAGTGGGACTACTTTAAATGGCCAGTTGCATGCTGTAGCTGGTGGGGCTGTGTCCTCTGTTAGAGAAAGAAAAGAACTTAGAGGCCATGAGTGTCAGCATTTTCACGGATCCCAAAACTATTTTTGTTACTTGTATTTTGTCCTCCGCCAGGATGGCACAGCCTGGAAAAGCAAGAGCTACAATTAATTTCCCTTTGCAAAATGCAGTTCGAAAAAGAACATTCTGTTTCCAGGTCCCCTGCTTTCTGTAGAAATTCTATACCAGCGTTCAAAATTAAGCCTGTTTGCCGAAATATACGTTTCTTTCAATGATTATTTTTTTTAAAGGTGGAGTAATTTATTTTAAAATTAGCAGTGGAGGGGGGGAGAAGGGATGTCACAAAGAACAGATGCAATTCTGTAATATTAAATCTATTTCAGATTTTTCAAATGTCACAACTATAGTTTACATTTACCGGCACACATTTGGTGGGCATTTTTCGTTATGCACTGAGCTAAAAATCTAGAATTAAATGTTCAGCAATGTTCAGACAAATGAAGAAATCCCCTCCCCCTGGGCCCTCCTTTGACATAACTAGGACGTTCCAATGTAATAACCCTTTAAAAGGATTAATTCTGCCTAAAACCAGCTCCTGAAGAAAAGCACATGGCGCTTTCAGAAACATTCTTGGTACTGGCACATCTTTATTACATTTACAACCTGGGAGCCTGGTGTCATCCCTGAACAGCAGACAAAGACTGTGACGAGACTGTATGAGGGAGTCTTCACTGCTTTATAGGAGAACCTCAGTAATAATGAAAATCGACAGAACAGAATAGCAATAAGTAACATATTTAAAGCATACCATTGCTGGTAATGACGTAGTGAAACACATCCACGGATACATTGCTAATAGTAATGCAAAACAGCAATCCAAATCAAAAGTTCTTTTATGATTCAGGGATTTGCGTTACCCAAGGAAGGGTCTTGCTTTATGCCTGTTTAATACAAAATTAATACAAGAATGTTTGTAAGCCAGCAGCCTCCTAAATATCTACCTAAATATCTAGGTTAGACAAAATTGTATTGTCCCCACTTAATGCACATAAAGGCAAGTAGAGACATTGAGATATGCAAATAAAATAATGCAATGTTAAGAGGCACTAGTCACTCAATAGAGGCGTGGGAGGAACAGAATCGTAAATGTAGTTTTTCCTTTTGTTATTTAAGGTACCATTAAAGTTACCATAATATTTTTGTTTAATAAAAGTGTTAAATAAATTACAGGGAATGTACATTCCCTTTTAGTTGTATGTAACAAGGTACAAAATCAAGCATATATAGCATTTCATTGAAAAAATGTTTTTAAAGCTTGGATCGGTTTGGCTAGATTGCTTTGTGATTTCTTCCACACAACATTACATTACATTTACCCATGGTATGTGTTGTGGGGAGGGGTGCTGAGGATGTCAAGCTACTGGATTTGGTGAAAATGTTTAGGAAGAGAGACAGAAAGGGCAGACTTCCAGAAAAAGCCCTTGAGCCACCACAAGGAAGCTGAGTTTGGCAGTGGAGAAGAGCTTCTGGGGCAATCATCATATTTTGTTCTCTATAAGTGGCACCCGGGGCGGGGGGCCCCACAGAGAACGCACTCTTCTGATGTCTTGCAGTGTCGCGTGTGTACTGATCCTTTACTGCAGTTGGCAGTTTCTCCACCCGACTGCAATTCTTTACTTCTTCCTTGCAGAATTCCTGGTAATGAGCAACAGAACCCACTCAGGCTCGTTTAAGCAGGAAACGGGTTTATTCAGGGATATAGGGAGCTTAGAATTCCCCAGAGAGTTGGAAAATAAGGCTTGCTGGCACAAAACCGGGAGAACACTTAAACTGCTCCAGGAGAGACCTACGCATGTTACTGCCTACTACAGAGATGCTACGACATATTGGGAGTCACTCTTTATCTGCCTTGCTCCCTGACCTTCAACAAAAAGTAGGTTCAGAGTGGCACCTAATTCCTCACTTGGTTTTTTATTCAAGTCTCGTCCATGTATGTATGACTGGTGGACACCTGGACCCCAAACATATCTGCTACTGTTCCGCTTCTGTATTTGGTGGGAAGGACTGATAATGTGGGAAATTCCTCAAACACGGGGAGCAACAAATGTGACAAATATCTACTATTTGCTTAAAAAAAAAAACCCTGTAGTTATCTGATTTACTGTTGGTGGCAATGCACTTTTGGGAAAGCTAGCCTCTCTTCCCAGCTGTCTTGATTAAGCCAATCATGGAAATTCCCTTGATGGTAACTCACAAGAAGCCATGAGACCCAATTGTGACCAATGAGTCATGAAGACACACCATGGAGGAATTTCCTGGAAAAGTTTCTTAGTTCTTAAAAAGAGACATAAAGACACAGTAACGTCTTTGTTCTGCCTCTGAGTGGTGGTGTGGGGGGATTTGAAACCTGGAATTGGGGAAACTACCAGTGCCTGGTATGCTTGAAACTGCACAACAGAAAGATGGAATTAATCTGAATCCTTGGTAACATTACTTGACTACTGAATCAACCAACCTGAGCCCCTCCTGTCTGAGCATTACTTCTTATGTGAAATAATACGTTGCCATGTTGTTTGAGCCAGTTGAGGTCTTCCTGTTACTTGCAGCTGAAAGCATCGTGACCTCCTCACTCTGTACTGTGTGTAGTACTCCAAAGACGATGGTTTTGGAAACTTAAGGCATAGTCATCTCCTTGGACCTCAGGAGCCTTATTTTCATTGTCAATGTAAATAAAGTAGAGGCAAAGTGTGGCCATATGCAGAAAGTCCCTTTTGAACAGATTTCCTTCTGAGAAATGGGTCCCGGGTCTGTGCTCCCTCTGCAACAGCACAGTGTTCTCTGTGTGGAAGGTCCCTTCCCCCATCGTGCTCAGTAGCTGGAAAAAACCTGCCCCTCACTGAGAAGGCTGAAGAGGACTCTGGAGACCTGTGATGGGTTAACTAATGGTCGATTTATGACACCCAGCTGAACTAATCAGTGCGGTGCTGGCTGTGGAAATCCCACCTGAGGATTGTTGCCAGCAGCATAAAAGGAGAACTGGAGGGGAAGATGATGCTGTTGCTTCTGGAGAAGCTTGTCATGCTGGCTTCCCTTTTATGAACTTGGTTGTTATCATCGGAGGAACTTGGGTCCTCACTCTGAGGATGACTTCGGTCTTTTTGGGAGGACCTGTAGTCCTTACCTTCAGCATCACTTCCTGGCTCCAGTGCAGATCCCTCAGCTGCTGGCACAGACCCTTCCTCCCTTTGGCACAGACTTTCTAGCTTCCACTGATGACCTTTGACCCTTCCCAGTGCAGATCCTTGATACAGACTTGCATGAGACATTGTCATGGACTCTAGGCATTCAGCAGGATTTGTGGAGGACATTGCCATGGGCTCTAGGTCTTCAGCTGGACTTGTGCAGGACCTTGCTGTGGGAAGCAGGCCCTCAGCTGGGTTCTTTGGGTCTCTAGTGTGTGGGTAGATCTCCTGCACTCTTCTGCATTTGATTTTTTTTTGGTGAATATTATAAAATAATCCTACAAATTATATATCATGTATTAAATCTATTTCCTTGCAAACCTGACTACAACAAGACACTTCCTGTCACCCTGGAGTAGCCAGGTATAGGCTTAAGACCTAAGCACAGTAGATCTGACTCTCTTTAAGTTAGGATAGAAAGTAGTGTTGAAAAGCTGGGGATGTAGATCAGTGGTGGAGTGCCTGCCCAGTATGAATGAGGCCCTAGGTTTCATCCCCAGCACTCCTGCCCCTCTAAAAAGGAAAAAAATTAGTAATGAGGGTCCACTTATCCCACAACACCCCACTGTTGTCCTACAACCTACCAGGACTGCTGAGTTGTTTTAGCTGCCTGGGGGCCCAAGATGCCCTGAAGGGATATCTACTTTGTTGCTAAAATCACCATGTTCACAGGAAAGAGATTTCAAAACCTCTAGTAGCCCAGCCAGAGACATTCCAATGTGGAAGCTCATACACTTGAAAAAGATCCAAATTAAAACCTTATGAAAATTCAGTTTAGAACTCTACCTCTTTTTCTAAGGGTTGTTTCAGTGAATTTATCCTGGAAAAAAAAATTTTTTTTAAGTGAAATCCATGCTGTTTCTTCTTGGTGTCCCCCTCCCATTGAAATCAGGGTGTTGAGACTATGAAATAAAAAGACTGATATAAAACAAGCTGCTCAAATTAAACAACTCACTAAAAGATGTTTACAGATGAACCAACTATTCATGCAACATTTACATTTATAAATTTCAGGAAACATTTGTAACCAGATTGTTGCATGTTGGGAATTTGAGGACAATTGTTTGAAATATTTGTTGAAAGTATTTTATTTCCAGGAACTGTAATAATGAGTATGACATGACATCCAAGGGCAAAAAAGAAAAAAAAATACTGAGGATGTGGAATTTTTTAAAAGTTATTTCATCCCTTCATTTGGAATTTTTTTATTTACTTTTTGTTTACAACTGTGGTAAAACACATAACTTAAAATGTACCATTATACCCATTTCTAAACGTACAGCTCAGCAGAATATTTAAAAAACTAGTGTTTTGTATTTATCAAATATGTTCTCATATAATTTGTTAACATAAGGGCTCATGAATTTTCAGGTTACACCAACATTCTTCAGTGTATTATTTGAAGAAATGTTAGCTATTAAGTTCAGTACTGGTGCTGCATTAGAGTGGGGCCCCAGCTTCTCCTTCTGAACATTGAAACAAGTGAAAATTATCCAAGAACTGAAGAGACAGATTCATAGTGCAAGTCACTTAATTTATCATTTCTAATCTTCAGCCAATTAAAATTATTATAGAATGTGCAGTGAATCCTGTAGTAAAAAAAAAGAATTATATCAAAAAAAATGTAGTATCGACCATCATATTTTAAAACTTTTATTATGGAAAATTCCCAGTGCATACAAAATGAACAGAAAAGTATTAAGAACCCCTTTATATCCAACACCTAGCTTCAACAATTATTGCTATTCTGTTAGATCTTGTCTGATCTGTATGTACACACACACACACACACACACACACACACAGACAATAATAATTTCTTATAGCTTTTAGGTAAAGTTTCTACCCATTAAGATGCATGAATCTTAACCATATCATTTTGACAAATAAATACTCCCATGTAACTCATATCTAGTCACAATATCAAACATTTCCATCTCTCCAGAAAGTTCCCTTATGTTTTCTCCTACTCATCCCCCATTCAGAAGCAGCCACTGTCTTTATTTCTTACTTTATTATTTTTGACTGTTCTAGAATTTCACATAAACTGAACCAATTGCCATACTCTTTTGAGTTGCCTGCTTGTGCTCAGAATATTTGTAAAGTTCATCCATGCTAATGAGTAGTTCTTCTTTTATTATTGTAGAATAGTATTCCATTGTAAGGATAGTTAGTCATTATTCAGCATCTTTGGGGATAGGCTCCAAGACACCACCATGGACACCAAAATCCACAGATACTTCAACCCTTTATGTATATAACAGCATGGTATTTGTGTGTAACATAGACAGAGCCTCCCAAGTACCTTAAATCACGTTGCTATTACTTATAATACCTAACAGTAAATACTGTGTAGTTGCTATACTATGTTGTTTAGAAAATAATGGCAAGGAAAAATGTTGGTAATTTTTCAGTACAGAGGCATTTTTATTCTGAATATTTTTGATCTTTAGCTGGTTGCCTCCGTGGATGCAGAGCCCCTGGATACAGACGATTGGCTATACTATAATTTCCTTATTTGGTCTCTGGTTGATGGATTTAAGTCACTTCCAGCTTTTGGCTGTTGTGAACATTTCTGCACAAGCCTTTTTGTGGATATAAATTTTCATTGCTCTTGGATAAATAGCTGAGAATGAAATTGCTAGGTTAAAATGTAGCTCTATGCTTGATTGTATTAGGCACTTTCAAACTATTTTCAAGAGTAGTTGAACCATTTCATAGTCCAACATATACCTTCAATATTATGTATCAGTAGAGTACATGAAAATTCCAGTTACTCCACAGCCTTGCTAACATTTAGCTTTATTTTTAAAATTTTAGCCATTCTTGTGGATATTTCAGCATTTCATTGTTCTTTAAATCTACATTTCACTGATGATTAATACGGTTGATCACTTTTTCTTTTTTTATAATTTTTTATTTTAAAGAGAATAAAATCAAGAAAAATAAAACAGAATAAAGCCAATCAAAACAAAACAGTGTAAGTGATACAGGATTTCAAAACAAGATCATAGGAAATCAAAAATGGCTACCATAATGTCTCTTGTTGTCTTCAAAATAGCAGCCCATACCATCAGACATAGTAAAATCAAGCAAAACGAAACCAAATAGAACCAATAAAAACAAACCATGAACG
>RJWM01028364.1:0-25706 GCA_004363535.1 Dasyprocta punctata | reverse complement strand
GTAGAAGCCCATGAGAAAAGAAATCCTCTACCAACACCCAGCACAAATCCAGAATGGGGGCCAGCCCCAGAAGAAAAGGTCCTGTCACGTTACTACCCCCTCCCATTTCGAGGCTTCCTTAGCAGCCCAAACCCAAGGAGGGAAAATTCACTGGAAATGAAGCTTAGAAGTTGAGTTAGTAATTTGAATAATCTGAGTTCTGAACAGATCCTGTGTTTTAACCTAAGGTGACCACGGGCACAGCAGCAGGTCAGAGTCAGTGGGAAGGCCGTGGATCAGTTTGGCTTTGCATGAAGGTACGGGGGGAAATGTTCCCACTGGTTATCTCGTAAAGGGATAGAAAGAAAAACAAACATTCGATGTAGTGAAGAAATAGAGAATACTTATTCTTTTTCTGAGGATCCTCAGCTGTCATCAAATTTCCAGCAGGATCTGTGGCAAGAAAAAGGGTGAAGAACCAATCCTTTTCATGTTGTAGAGCAGAGCAGGGAAGCGAACTAAACATACTTATGTACAGAGGAACTGCATAGATGTCTCCCGATCCCTGCCTAGGACTCCCAGGCCAAAACCTTGGAGTTTTAAACATCAAGTGTGTAAAAACGAAGTTCTATATCTAAAAAGATCAGATTTTATGTTCTTTCACATTTCTTTCCTAATGAGCAGCTCCAGGGTTGCAGACCAATTTGAATCTAGGGGGAAAAAAAGGCTCTGGCTTTCTCCTCCCCAAAGCACTCAAGGATCACGTGTCTCCGTAACGAGACTCCGGTAGTTCCTAAGCCATGGCCCCACTCACTGCCAACCCCATCTGTCTGCACATTTGATGGACTGCAGACTCCATCTCTCCAGGAGGCCCCGATTACTCCCGACAGGGCCAGAAATCCGAGGTCGAGAGGCTGCAGGAGGCAGGGTGTCCTGAAGGGCTGGACATCCCAGGGGACTTGTGTCCCTGGCTTGGCTGGCCTTGTTCACAGCTGGGGCAGAAGCACTTGACAGATGCATTCTCCTTGTGAAGAAATAGAAGAGAGGTTTGTGGGCTCCAATAACACCCTGTCCTCGGTGGCAGAAGCAGGCTAGAATCAGAACCTGGCTCCACAGATGCCTCTCATCCTCTGCGGTTGGAAGAGGAGAGGTCATTGGTGCCAGAAGGGGTCACAATCAGGTTTTTTGTTTTTTAATAGATAAAGGTTTCACCCCCCAGTTGCTCTCCTCTCCTCCTCTTGCTCATTTGGAGCAATCCTCCCATCCTCACAGCAGCTTCCAGCCTGCCTGTTCTCTTAAGTTTGTTGTAGAATTGTTCACTCGTATGACTCACGAACTTCTTAGAAGTAGAGATCATTAATGAGTATAAAACTGTGCCTCAGACTGTCATGATATCTGGTTTATGGTAAGTGCCCAGTAAAAGTTTGCTAAATATCCTTCTTCTTTGTTGTGGATGACTGAGCACTATAAAAAAAGACGCTGGACTGCAGATCCCAAGGCTGACGGGCACTCACGACTTCTGGAAGCTACCACTCTGCAGACAAGCAAACAGACGAGCGTAGGACTGGCTCGCATCTGTGAGGACGTGGAAGCATGAGGAAGCTACGCTCGGCTAGGAAGATGCTATGTAAGCCCGTGCCTGAAGGAACCATAAAAATAAAGTAGGCCAATTGTGGAAGAAAAGTCCATCTAGGAGGAGAGACAAGCAAGAGCCTGTCTGTATCCCAGGAAGGAGCCAGTTTTCCGGTAAGGCCGGAGAATAAGGTGTGTGTGGGATGTGCTGGCTGACATGAGCTTTGGTTTGTTTGAACACTCATTTCCACATGTTTTTCCGCCTTCCTCTTTGTTACAGGGAACAGGAGCCTGGGAGCCAAATTTCCCAAACTCCCTTGTCTTCAGAGGTCTGGATCAATGCGCATGGGCAGACGCAAGACTGTCCTGCGCACCGGCAGCAGTAGATGTGAACGAGGGATTCAGCAGACGTTCCCTGGCCAAGAGGCTATAGTTTTTCCTGAGGCTTTGGAGGAGTGGCAAAGCAGTCAAGCTGACAACAGAGAGGGGAGGATGGAGTGAGAGAGCAGCGGGAACCAGGATGAAGCAGAGAGGGCAGATGCAAGGTTCAAGTGAGGTATCGGATGCAAAAATGTTTGTAGAAACTGAGAAATGCTATCCAGAGAAGAATCAAATTCTTCACTTCACTTGGCGATTTTTTAATTGGGGCTTTTATTGAGGGGATATAATGTTTTTAGTTAAATGACCAATGAATACATGAAGAAATGTTCAACATCATTGGCCATTAAAGAAATGCACATTAAAATAACACTGAGTTTCCGTCTCACCCCAGAAAGAATAGCTGTCATCAGGAAATCGATAATAACAAATGCTGGTGGGGCTGTGGGGGAAAATTAACCCTTCCACATTGTTAATGGGAACATAAACTAGTGCGACCACTATAGAAATCAGCATGGAAATTTCTCAAAAAACTGAAATTAGGAATTCCATTTGATCCAGGTATTCCTTTTTGAGGTATTGTCCCAAAATAGTCCAAGGCATCATATTACAGTGATATATGCTTACCCATGATTATAGCAACACAGTTCACAATAGCTAAATCTCGGAAGCAACCTGTACGTCTATCAACAGATGAATGGATTAAAAATGTGGTTTTTACCCACAGTGGAGAACTATGTTGCCATAAAGAAAGATAAATATGAGTCATTTGTAGGAAAATGAATGCTCTTTGAGATCATAAGTTTAAGTGAAGTAATCAGACACACAAGCTAAACTATCACATGTTTTATCTCATATGAGAAACTCAAAGTATAAATAAAGAGTCAAATAAAAGGTAGATTATAGGAAGTAGGGACATAGATCTTTCTCAAGTGGGAAGGGGATCAAGAGATGGGAGAAACAGGAAGGAAAGGGGCGGGGAAGGGGATAGAAAGGAATGAAGATGTGTTATGCACAGACACCAGCTCCTCACCAGGTGTGCAAACATTAGGTACTATAAACATGGACTAATAAAAATAAATAAATAAAAAGAAGAAAATTATTATTGAATTGATAAGATTAGGTTGCTTTAAATCAGTTCCCTTCTATATTAGTGAGAGAGATCTGGGGAAGTTTGTGAAATATGCTTCCTTGGTTCTTGAGGAGTGAGTGTGTTATAGATAACTCCCCCTGGCTTGAGGAGTGAGTGTGTTATAGATAACTCCCCCTGGCTTGAGGAGTGAGTGTGTTATAGATAACTCCCCCTGGCTTGAGGAGTGAGTGTGTTATAGATAACTCCCCCTGGCTTGAGGAGTGAGTGTGTTACAGATAATTCCCCCTGGCTTTCTCCTTCCATCTGCTGTGGCCCTGCTGTGTACTAGACAGTTAGACTCTCACATGACATAAAAACGTCACCATAACCTACAAAATAAGCATAGTCCATCACCTGAGAGGAGCAGTGGAATAACTCGCCCTAAGTTACCCAATTTGAAGACAGTAAATCAAACCATGGCCTCTTGACTCCAAAGTTAAATAAGGAAATCTTTTTATTTTTCTATGTTTCCTTCAAGCATAAAGAATCACAGCAATTTCCTAGGTAGGATCTATGCATGTTTTACCTAGCAGATTGGCTGGAATGAATTGGAAGGGAAGTGTAGGAAGCAGAGACACTCACTGAGGGGTCTCTGTGTGCCTGCAGGGTAATTTCACTATCCTTGTAGCAAAAATATCTACTCACTAGGAGCAAATTTGCCATATTTATTCTTTGGCATATTAATGTGTATAAAGAGTGCTTACAAGTCAATACTACAAAGTCCAATAACATAATAGAAAAATGTGTGAAGAACATAAATGCCATCCAGAGCTAAGCTCAACCAGAGCCAGAGCACAAAGAGGCCACAGATGATCGCAGTCTACATCCAGGGGCAGAGAGCACACAGCAGCTCAGTGGAGAGGAGGTCTGGAGGAATGAACGGAGGGTACCAGCAAGTTTCCTTAATCCTGCAGATTCTTCTGAAAACTGTGCCTTTATCAAACTCACCTCATTTACTACTTTCCATGCTTGGGCAGGGCAAATACACGTAAACACAACCTTTCTTCATGAAATGGGAATGTCTTGAACCTACTTTCATGTAACTTTTTTCATCATGGCAAAATACACATGTCTTGGTTACTTTTCTCATATTGTTGAGACAAAATACCTGACACCCAAAATTAGGGAAGGGAAGGTTTATTTAGCTTACAGTTTTGGAGATTTCAGTCCATACTCAGCTGGCTCCAAGGCAGGCTGGCATGGCTGAGGGGCAGCCGTTCATGGTGGTTGCAAGCAACAAGAGCAAAAAGGGTAAAAGAGGAAAATCACACCCCCTTCCCTCCCTTATATTGTATGCCTATTACCCGCTCCTGGGCGGGTGCAGCACTCACACTGCCAATCCCAGCGCTAGACAATGAGCCAATCACAAGTGCTAGAATCAGCCACCTTCATAACTGCATGAGGCTTGGAGGGGCCATCCAAACAAAAACCATAATTTACATAGCATAAAATTTGCCACTTTAACATTTTGAGTGTACAATTCAGTGACATTAAGTACATTCACATCATTGTACTATCATCATAATCATTCATTCATCTGCAAGACCCTTTTCACCTTGCAAAATTGAAACTCTGTACCTACTGTACAGTAACTCCCCATTCTGTCTTCCCTCCAACTCCTAACCTTCTATCATTTTTTTATTCTCTAAGTTTAACTACCCTAACTCATTTAAGTGGACTCCTCCTTTTGGAATTTTAGTTTAACTACCCTAACTCATTTAAGTATTTATTCTCTTATGACTGGTTTATTTCACGTTGTCTTCGAGGTATACCCATGATGTGGTATGCACCAGTTTCCTTCCTTTTAGGACTGAATGGTACTCCACTGTATGTGTACATCCTCTGTTCCACTAGTGTGAGTTGGTGCTTGGGTTTCTCCATCATTTGACTGTTGTGGAAATGCTGCTATGAATGTGACTATATACATGTCTTTGAGGCACTACTTTCAATTCTTTTGAATATATACCCAGAAGTAAAATTGCAAGATCATGTTGAATTTCTATTTCAATTTTTCGAGACACTTACATGCCTTTTTTCATAGTGGCCCTTTTCCTACATCCTCATCACTTGTGTTCTGAGGTTTTATTTTTTTGTTTGTTCGTTTGTTCTTTGGTAGTCATCTTAATAAGTGTGGAATATTAACTCAGTGTGATTGTGATTTGATTTCCCTAATTATTAGTCATGATCGGCATATTTTATATGCTTTTTGGCTATTTGTACATCTTTGAAGAAACATTTATGCAACTCCTTTGCCTATTTTATAGGCCACTTTTTGTTAGTGAGATGTGTGACATCTTTGTATATTCTGAAAATTATTCTTCATCAGATATAATTTATAAATATGTTCTTCCATTCTACCAGCTGTCTTTTAGTTATGTTAAGTCTTTTGATGCTCAAGTATTTTAAATTTTGATGTCGTTAAAGTTGTCTATTTTCTCACTTGTTGTTTGTTTTTTTGTGTCATACCCTAGAAATCCAAAGTCATGAAGTTTTTCTCTTGTATTTTCTTCTGGGAGTTTTATAATTTTAGCTATTATGCTTAGGTTTTTGGTTCATTTTATGTTAATTCTTATGTGTGGTGTAAGATATGGACAAATCCATTCTTTTGTGTATGGTTATTTGGCCTTCTCAGTGCCATTTGTTGAAAACTGCCCTTTCCCCATTGAATGAGCTCAGAACCACTGTCAACCATTTGACCACACACATGAAGCTTTATTTTTGGAATTTTTGTTCTATTTCATTAGTTAGTGTTTCTGTCTTGATATCAGAACCACATTGCTTTGATTATTGTAACTCCATAATAACTTTTGAAATCAGGAAGTATTATACTTCTAACTTTATTCTTCTTTTATCTGGATTGTTTTGGCCATTTGAGGGTCTTTTGAAAGTTTGTAGAATTTTAGGACAAATGTTTCTGTCTCTACAAACCTCTTAAAGACTTTGAATGGAATTATATTTAATTTACAGATCATTTTACACAGTATTGGCATCTTAATAATATTAAATCTTCCAGTCTGTGAACACAGAATAAGTGTATTCATTTATATGTATTTCTTTTTTAATTTCTTTTCAGTAATTATTGTATTTTTCAGCATAGAACCTCCTTGGTCAAATTTATTCCTAAATCTTTTATTCGTTTTGATATTTTTGTGAGGGTTTTTTCCCTTAATTTCCTTTTCAGATTTTTCATTGCTATTACAAAGAGCTGAAACTAGTGTTAGTGCATTCATTTTATATCCTAAGATTTGGCTGAATGCTTTTATTAGTCCCAAGCATATGTGTGTCTGTGTGTGTGTATGTGTGTGTGTGTGTGTGTCTTTCTGTGTGTGTGTGTGTGTAATCATTAGAGTTTTCTGCATATGAAACTACATCATCTTTCAACACAGATAATTTTACCTTATCCTTTCCAATAATGGGAGACATTGGTTTCTTTTTCTTGTCTAATTGCTCCAGCTAAAAGTTTTAGAACTATGTTGAATAGAAGTAATGAAAGCTACCAGTCTTATCTTATTCCATTTCTTGGCAGGAAAACTTTCAGTCTTTTACCAATGAGTATAATGTTGACTGAGGGGGTTTTATGTGTGGCCTTTACAATATTGAAGTATTGTCTACTCATTTATTGAGTATTTTTAACAATTTTGGAGAATGCTTCTTCTACGTCAATTGAAGTGCTCATGTATGATTTTCCCCCATTTCCTTGTGCAAATATAGACTATTTTTATTTGCATGTGTGTTGAAATACTCTCCTGTTCCAGGAAGAAATCTGTCATGGTTGTGCTGTATAATCCTTTTAGTATCTGCTGAATTATGTTTGTTAGTATTTTGTTGGGGCTGTTATCAATATTTATCAAGGATATTGGCCTGGAATTTTATTTTTTTTACTGTACCTTTTCCTTTGATATTCCTAAAATGAAGGTGACTTACTCTTTCCTTTTCAATTTTTAGAAGAGTTTGAGGAGGGTCGATGTTAATTCTTCTTTAACTATTTGGTAAAATTTAACAGCATAGCTATTTGTTCCTAGGCTTTTCCTGTTGAGATGTTTTTAATTACAGATTCAGTCTTCTTTTCACAGGTAGGTGTGTTCAGATATGCTATTTCTTTGTGATTCAACATGAATAGGGTGTGTGTACCCATAAATGTCTCCATCTCACCTAGGTTGCCCACTTTGCTGGATACTAATAAATTTTGATGACACTCTCTTATAATCCTTTTCATTTCTATAAAGTCAGCAGTAAGTCTCCTTTTCTAATTTTGAGTGTAGTTACTAAGTCTTGTCTCTTGACCAATTCATCTAAAGATTTGTCATTTTATTAATTTTCTTTAAAAATCAATTATTATTTTTCTCTATTGTTTTGTACTCTTTGACATTTATTTCTGCTCTAATATTTATTTATTTATTAATTTACACCACATTAAGCTGAGTTTGCCCTCTCTTCCTACTTTTCTGAGGTATAAAGTTTGGAGTTCTTTAGTTTGTTTTCTGTTGCTATTAAAGAATGTGTAAGAGTAGGCGATTTATAAACAAAGAAGTTATTTTGGGTCAAGAATCTGAGGTCAGAAATCCCAGGCCTTGGCCCTAGCATCTGCTCTGGTAAGGCTTTGTTCTGCATCAGCTCCTGGTGGAAAGCGGAGAGCGACGGGGCCCCTGAGGACGTGGTCAGACGTGAGCGCTGGCCTTGCTTGTACAAATCCGCTCTCACGAAAATGAGCCCACTCCTGAGAAAGCCGTTAATTCCTCTTCACGCCCAGTCACCTGTGAGAACCCCGGACCCCACCACAGTGGCAACCACACTTCAACGTTTATTCACAGACTCATTGGCCATTTGTACTTCCCTTTTCAGGAGAGTCTGTTCACCTCATTTACGCATTTATTGATTGGGTTACTTGATTGCGTGTGTGCGTGTGTGTGTGCGTGCACGCGCTAAGATTTTTAGTTCTTTACATGTTCTGGACATTACTCTTATGCTGGAAGAGTACCTGGAAAAGTTTTTCTCCCATCCTGTACCTATCTCTTCACTCTGCTGGTCGTTGTGTATGTGGCTTTCCGTGGGAGAATGAGGAGCTGCAGCTTCGCGGTCCGCCACCTCGCTGATGCCATGTCTGCGCAGCTTTCTGTCGTAAATGTCTTTCTGGGTTTTAATACATATCTACAATCTATTACTGGATTCATTTTTAAATGTATGCTATATAATCATTTGTAGACTCGTGATTGCAAAACAATCTGCCATTACAATTCAGTGTGGAAGGAGAAAGCACTTTCTTTGAACCTAAGTAGATCTGTACTACATTCTGTTCCAGGTAAAATACCTGGAACAGAATATAGAGTTAATTCTTAGCCACACATGGGGACATACTTATTTTAAAACAATTCTACCACTTGTTCTTAATAGAAAAGGAGCTTATCATTTAATAAAAGCTTATCATGTAATAAGGTTTTTCTAATATCATTCACAACACAATGATTTCTACTCATTATTCATAAATTACTATGATTCTACTTGTATCATTACATGTTCTACTTAGCATAAAAAGTATTTCCAATCAGGTTTAAATGAATAGTAGTTCTTGGAATATTGTGGTTAGCAGATACTGTGCTTCTTGTCTGGTGTGTAGTTTAGTCTTTGATGTGTATTTTGTGGATCTTTTGCTTATGTAGCTTTTATAAAGCTGAGAACCTGATGCTCCGCTTTGCTGCAGTGTCATTATAAAAAATTCAAATTAGCATTTGACAATAATTTAAAAGGTAATTTAAATCTTCACTGCAGTCTTTTAATGCCAAGTATGAATCTTATTTTACAGCACACAACAAATCATAAACAAAATTTGTTCTTCGGCTGTTCAGCTCATCCACGCACTCTTTCCCATGACCTAACACACACCGTGCACTAACGCAACCCTGACTGTGCCCCACCTCTCATCCCTCCCTAAGTTTTCCCAAATAGTCTCCATAGCCCCAGCCTGTGAAATCAAATCATTGCTCTGCTGCCCCAGCCCCGCCCCTCATCTTCCCATACTTCTGACTCACCTTCCTATTTATTCTTCTCCCAGCCAGGACCACCTGAAAGATGGAGCCAACTTATGTTCTTTCCATTTCCCACAGCATTTCAGGAAGAAACAAGAGAAAGAATGTGAAAAGGTTTTGTAAATTGGAAAATGCTACAAAAGTAATTCAATATGGATTGGATTTCGTAGTATTTGAATGTGTGAATTTATGTATTCCAAGTTGTTTTTTTTTTAAGTACTCCAAGGAACAAAAACGCAACTGCATCCAAAACTTGAATTGAGCTCATTAGGAAAATGCATGTGAAGGCCTCTCCAACACTGCCGGGCTCATCACCAAATGCCGTGTTCAATCACCAGACCTGAGAGAGGGACAGACTCCATGGAGGAAGCTCCAGGCTCCACACCACCCTCAGGAACTGGAATCGGAGCTTCAGCTTACAGACCAACAGAAGGACCACCTCCATGTTCCACTTAGTATTTGAAAAACTGAAAAAAGGCCAATCTTCCTAAAAGGGGAAACTAATGTTTCAGGTAGGAGATGGAGTCAGGAGGAAGAAAAAGGGGGTGCTCAAATGTCTACGTTTGTTTTTTCTAAACATTTGATAGCTCATCCAAACATTGCACTGGTGAAGGTAATTATAAATATTTTCATTTATTTTAAAGAGGTAATGGAAGCTTCAAGAACGCAAATATTTACTCATGGATAGGTGGCTGTGAACTGCTAGAAGAGGAACGGGACTCCGTCCTATCCGATTCTGCAGAGCAGGGTCTTGGCTCTGCCCCTGCCGCTGGTGGAGGATGCCCATCTCCTCATCTCTCTCCTGCCCCCTGTCTTTCTGCCTAGGGAGGCTGATGATGCTCGGCCTCTTCATCAGTCAAATGGATATGGTGGTGTTTTCCTCATAGATTTGTGGTATCAAATCATTAAAGAAGGTTAAGAAAGTGTTTTTAATATATGAAAAGGATTATACCTCTCTACTTAGAAATAAATAGCCTAATTTTTCTTGATTAGGTAAATTTTAAAAGTCCATATCTTTAAAAATGGTATGGGATATTAGCTATCTGAGAACATAAGTAAATGCCATGGACTCTCTGGTCACAAATCTCAGGGTTTGGCTCTAGTTCCAACAGTCACCTGCACTCTGATTTGAGGTAAGTCACTTGATTGCTGAACCATCTACAAATGAGAAGGAAGTTCAAAGGAGACTCCATGTAGGAAACTCCCAGTTCAACACCGGGCACACAGCAGGTGCTTACTACAGATGGACTGAACAGTTTCTTATTCGAAGTAGTCAATTCAGCCAATCCAGCACATAGATCTAAGAATACAAAAGGATAGGTATGTGTTGTAGGGCATATATAAGATTCTACTAACTACACAAACAAATTCTGTATCATACTTTTTACTTTTCCTTATCACTTACACAGCTGTAACCCAAATTACTACCATTCATCTCCAGTCCATTTCAAGGGTCTCCTACCAGTCTCTTTGTTCTAGTCCTGCCCTCTTCCACACAAGTCATGGCAGTCAGTCTCACAGTGATCTCCACTGACACTCTATCCTGGTAATGAAGCCCTTGAGTAGACTTCATTTACATGAAATCACCACTGATTTGTGTCATGAGCAGACTAGGGCAGAGATGACAATATATGACTTCCATGCTAAATCATTTGTAGCTTTCGCTTGGTCTCTTTAGCTGCGTACGTTTTTGACAAAGCATCTGCCATGACGTTAGGTTACTCAGGAAGAACAAAGGAGGCTTCCAGGTATAGAGAAACCTAGGTTTTCCACTCACAGCTGGTACCAACTCACCAGCCATGTGACCTAACCCATCATCACCATTTGCCTAGAACTCTCTCAGGTTTAACCCTGTAAGTTCTACCTATGCAAAAACTCTCCGTCTTGCACAAGGCAGAACAGCTGGTTACCCTATAAGCGAGTCACCTTGAGTGTGGATCCTCTACCCCTCATCAAACCTTCAGATGTCTGCAGTTCTACTTCCCTTCTATCGCTTCAGAATTTAGATAATGAAGCCCAACACCCAGGGTGCTAGTATTTGGGGACGGGTCTTATAGGAGGTAACGGGGTTTAGATAAGATCAGGAGGGTAGAGCCCTCAAGATGAAATTCATGCTCTTGCATGAGTTGGTTAACCTTAGTCAATCCCCTCTTCCCTCCCCCTTTCCCCTCCTCTCCCCTTTCCTCTCCTCGCCTCCCCTCCTCTCCTCTCCTCCTTTCTCTTCTTTCCCTTTTTCTTCTCTTCTTTTCTATTCTCCTGTTTTCTTCTCTTTTTCTCCCTACTCCCCTCCATCTGAGGACAAGAACAAGAAGATGTGAGAAGGATCACCATCTCCAAGGCAGAAAAATGTTCCTCCCCGAGAAGTGAAGGGACTTAGCCAGGACTTCGGTCTTGGTCCTCTCAGTTTCCAGAGCTACAAGAAATACAGTCTCACAGCTTCTGGAATTATAAGAAATATCATTTTAAGTTGCCTAACTTATATTTTGCTATAGCAGCCCAAACTGACAACTACACTGGTTAACATCTGACTAAAGGTGCTGAAAAAATCTGAGCCAGAACAGCCTGACCACTCCCGAATTTCTGAGGGTTGGAGATGACAAGTATTCTCATGGTACACAATTAAGTATTAGCTTAATTTATTATATGGTGGTAGGAGACTAATAAACAGGTTTGGTTTGAAATGAATTACTCACTGACGCTCATCATCCCTCACTGTGGTCTGCACTGCATGGAGACCCAGAGAATACGGCTAAAACCACCCTGTGCTCCCTTTACCGAGTCCTGTGAACAGGGTACCATCAGCCCGGACGGACCCCTCTGCTCATTGTCACAGGGATGAGGAGCCGTGGTAGGAGGCACCCGCTACCCTCCCAGGCCCTCCACCCCGGCCGTCTTCCTTCCTCCTTGCACGACGCCCTTCCGGCAGGCCCCTCAAAGAGTTTGACAACCTCCACCTGTTCCCACTTGGAAACCTTCACAGGGACTGTTCCTTCTGCATGAAGGGTAAACTTAGTATCTTCTCCGCCACCCCAAATTCCCATCTGCTCATTCTTGCTCACCTTTCACATTGCTGCTCATACGACTTTCTCTCCACAAGCCTTGACCTGTGTTAGGTGTCCTGCCATGCCCTCCTACGGCCAGAACTCCTGTCCTCCAAAGCAGTTGCCACATGAGTGATGTATACTTGCGTGCAGGCCCACTAGCTGTTACCCCACCTTCACAGCAACTGCACAAAAGCAGCAGGTGTCTGTCACTTGCTCCTTTGCGGGCTTCTGAAGATGTGCAGTAAAC
Organism: Dasyprocta punctata; assembly: GCA_004363535.1. Lineage (NCBI taxonomy): Eukaryota > Metazoa > Chordata > Mammalia > Rodentia > Dasyproctidae > Dasyprocta > Dasyprocta punctata. Next base: position 13,331 of record RJWM01028364.1, on the reverse strand, counting down.
ATTCACTGAAATGCAGCTATAAAGTCTAGATACACAAGATACTAGAGCTTATTTGTACAAATTCATGACCCCGAGCTATTTCTTTATGAAAAAATACTGATTTTTGCAGGCATGGTGCCATTATTGCAGGAATCGCAATCAGCTAAATCAAGGGTCCCCAACTCCAAAACCACGGACCAGTACTGGTTGAGGTCTGTTAGGAACCAGGCTACACAGCAAGAGGTGACCAGTGGGCAAACGAGTCAAGCTTCTACTCTATCACAACCACTTCCTGTAGCGCACACACTGCCCGAGCCCCCTATCGGTGTCACCTCCTGTCAGGTCACCCCAGGCATTCTATTCTCAAAGAGCCCCAAGCTACTATGGACAGCACATGTGGGGGATCGAGTTTGCTTGCTCTTTTGAATCAAAAGAAACCATCATTCCCCACTCATACCCATCTGTGGAAAAACTGTCTTCCACAAATGCACTTCCTGGGGCCAGAAATGTTGGGGACCGCTGATCTAAATGGTGAAAACACGCAGATGGTTATTGTGATGGTGCATTTTATGTGTCAACTTGACTGGATGAACGAATAGCCAGATAGCAAATGCAGCATGATTTCTGTGTGTCCGGAGGGATTTCTAGAGAAGACCAGCATTGACAGTGGTGAGGCGCGTAAGGCTAATGCCCTTCCTCACAGTGTGTGGACATCCCCACCTCACAGAGGGCCTAGGAGAACAGAAGCCAAGGAAAGGCAATTTGGCTCTTTCTTTTATCGAGATGAGCCATCCACCTTCTCCTATAATTGGACATTGGTGCTCCTGATTCTTCTTTGGACCCAGAGCAGCAATTACACCATCTACTCCCAGATCACAGGCCTTGGTTCTGAGACTGAAATTACCCCACTAGCTTTCCTGGTTGCACAGCTCACACATGGCAGGCTGGGGGACCCCCTGGGCTTACAGATTTGTAGCAAAGCATGAGAGCCAATTCCTATCAGAAATTTCCTCATATCTATATCTCTATATCTATATTTATATCTATATCTATATCTATATCTGTATCTATATATCTATATATCTATATCATCAGTTCCTCCAAAGAGTTCAACCACCTTCACAGGAAGCTGTTCCTTCTGCATGAAGGATAAATTTAGTATCTTCTCTGCCACCCCATAGCTATGTCTATGTCTATATCTGTATCATCTACAGCTGTATCATCTGTATATCCATATCTCCATCCCTATATCTATCTATAGCTATATCTGTCTATCTATATCTATATCTATCTTATTGATTCTGCTTCTCAATTGTAGACTACATTTAAATTTCACATCAAAGCCATGCCCACTTAGAATATATGCTCTGGTTCCTTAAACTATAAGAGATTATGAGGGAGAAGAGAATGACAATTGATAAAAGAACACTTCTAGAGCACAGGTGATGGCTAATTGTACGTGTTCACTTGACTGGGCCATGGCATGCCCAAGTATCTGGTTAAGTGTGCTTCTGGTTGTGTTTGCATCTGGGTACTTCTAAGTAAGATTAGTTTTTGAACTGTCAGGCTGAGTGAAGAAGAACCTCTCGTCAATGTGAGTGGGAAAAATTGAAATGATTTGGAGCTTCAACAGAACAAAAAATGGAGGCAGTAAGGACTTTTTTCCCTGCCAGTTTGCTGGAGCTAGGACACAGGTCATCTGCTTCCCTGGGGCTGGAATTTACAACCTGAGCTCATTCACAACAGCCCACCTGTCTCCAGTTTACCAGCCACAGACTGTGGGCCTTCTCAGTCTACTCTCCTCGTCTCTCCTCTCCTCTCCTCTCCTCTCCTCTCCTCTCCTCTTCTCTTCTTTTCCTTCTCCTCCTCCCCCTCCCCCTCCTCTTCCTCTTCCTCCTCCTCCTCCTCCCCCTCCCCCTCCTCCTTCTCCTTCTCTTCTCCTGGCTGTGTTCTCTGGATAACCTGACTAGTACAGCAGGCAGGATCTTACCTTAGACAAAAGATTTCAAGCAAGTGGAAGACAAAGGTGACAACAATGAAATTTAAAACTTGATGATTTATTGGAACACATTTTTTTCAAACATTGAAATCTCTTTCCCAAAGAAAACTTTTTATCTTGAATATTTTTGTTATAAAATAGCTCCTTTACCTCCAAGTCATCCAGCCCTTTGCTTTGATACAGATTTTTCTGCCTCAGAATTACATGAATCAGTAAATCTAAACATAACCATCTTTATCTTTAGGTAGTTGTCAGGTCTGCCTGTCTCATCAATATAAAATTGATGCTGTTTTTAATATTTTACTTCTTAAAATTCAGATTTTATTTTTAAATGTACATGAATACATTTGCTGATGTATATATAGTATTTACTTTCTTTTTATCTAGTTTATTTTAGTATGTTTGATATTTTTATGATTTTATTTTATTTTTACTCTGCTTCTAAAATTTTATTCGAAAGGCATTAAATATTTAATTTCATTTATTTTTAAATTTTGTAATCTGAACACTTTTTTATAAAATACTATTAACATCAGCATTTCATTACATTAAAATAAAAGTCTTAAATATATATATTATGACTTTCAGTGTACATGCTACCAAAGCAAACACCTTATTATGACTTTTAAAAGAGTGTCAGTTTTTTTATTTTTATTTTAAAGATAGTAAAATCCAACAAAACATAACAGAACAAAGTCAATCAAAACAAAGCAGTAGAACTGGTACAGAATTTCAAAGAAAGATACTATGAAAATAATAGCTACTACGGTATATCTTGTTATTTTCAGAATAGTTGACCATTTCATCAGGTATAGTAAAATCAAACCAAAAACAAAGCACAATAAAGCCAATAAAAACAGAATATAAAATAAAGCAAAAAATTAATCAGAATAAAGCAAAACAATGAGAACAACATTGGGCCTTGAAGACAAGACAGAAGAGAATCTCCCATTTTTGCTACATTGCATACTGTCATCTTCCAAAGAGATGCTCAGGCTGCCGCCCCAGGCCTCCACAATCAACCAAACAATACAAGCATTTAGTTGCTTTGGGATGGGGGCAGGAGATGTCCTTGATTCTTAGCCCACGTGCCAGTAGGCTAACAGGAGGCCCATCTCTTTCTCTTCCTGGAGTCCGCACCAGTCGCGCACTCACCAGGTAGGCCAAGATTGTCAGTTTTATGTGGAATTGTAATCACTAGTATGTTATCCTTCTCTCCCGACGTCCGTGATCTATCAGAGTCAGGAGATGCATGCCACAGGTCACCTAGATTTACCCTAGTCTTGAGAGGTATAGGAGCTCTATGAGTGACATCCAAGGACTAGGGAACAGCAGGAGTAGAAGCAGGGAAGGGCAGACCCCAGGAGTGAGGCTAGGAGATGGGCGCGGGCAGGAGCCCCAGATGTGGACTTCCACAGAAGGGCGCTGGCCAGGTCTGCTGCCAGCCGCCACCAAACCACTGGTTCCCCGGTGTCTTCTGCTCCTGGTTGTCTTGCTGAAGCTGTTGTTGACGACAGTTTGACATTGCCGGTGCGGAACCCATGCACACGTGCAGCTTGTCTGAGTCCTGCCCGCGCAGCTGAGCCTCAGGCTTCTGTTTGATCATCACTTTCACATCGTTCAGCAGCCCAGACCTCCAGGGGGTAAGCAGTGGAAACTGCAGAGACAAATGCGGCGTGGGGGAGAGGTTCGACTCATGAGCCAAAGTGGCTTTCACAGGGAGTGTGAAACCCGGCTGGAATCAAGGGGTCCGCTCTCCAGGCCACACGAAGAGACGCAACACGCGCTCCGCTACACCCAAGTAAACCTAAGGCCTGCGCTGCCCCTTCTTCACGCCTGCATGGAGCTCTCCGGGCCTCCGCTCTCCCTCCCCGTGCGTGTGGGAGGGTCGCAAGGCACACAGTCCAGAGAACCAACGCTGACTGCCAACCTGTTCGTTTTGATCTTGCTAGATTCCAGTGGACCAGAAATGAAAGAGGGGCAGAGTGAAGGAAACGCGTAACAGACCCAGACCAGTGCCGAGCGTGCCCCGTGTGCTGCCTCCAGCGCCCCTCTTCGAATCCCACGTGCCCTGGTTTCACAGTTGGGAGTGGGAAGAGCTGAGGTCTGAACTTAGACCTTTCACTAATGCACTGTGTGGCTTCGGGTGAGGGAACAGCAGGAACAGCAAGCAGCTTGCTTTGAGGCAAAAATGTGACATGTGAAGAATTCACACACACACACACATGCACACACACACACACTCACACTTATAACAGACCCGGGCTAGTGATAGAATCCTGTTGTATTTCTTTAGGTCTTTATCCAATGTCAGACAGTTGATAACCTTACAACTCTCTTACTACACAAAGCCAGAAAACCATGTTGTTTTCTAACCCAATCATCAATCGCAGCCAAAGGCAAGCCAAGAGATGCAGTCTTTCAGGCAGAATTAAATCAGTGTCATGCTCACAAGGCAGAGGGGAAAATGGGTCAGGGGACACACCATCGATTTCCACTGTCGCAGTTCAAAGGCTCCACCAGCACTTGTGACTGCTCCGTCACTGTGGTCATTCTTCAGCAGTAAAATGCAGACTGTTAAAAATTGCTATTTCTCATAGTACAGAAAGGTAAAGATAGTGATCTGTCTGCTTTTGAGACTCTTAGGAATGGTAATGTATTTTTGAGAACTTTAGGATTAATAACATAGGGTTTGGAGGGAAATTTAGGAAAATGCATCCATACGCTGACAACGTCTTCTCCTACAGTGACCACAGCACGCTGCTCCCCCGGGTCCCCCACACCAGAGCATGCGGCTGCAGCAATACTCATACCATAGCAAAATCAATTTACCATCTACTCAACTATGAAGAGCACAGACATTGCGTGGCCACTCTGCCCATCATGGGTGTCCAATATTTGTTGAACGGAGTTCAGTGTGTCAGGTTTGTCTCCTCCACTGGGTTTCTGGTATCATCCATCATGGTGCCTGACTCAGGGCAGACACTCAGGGAATGAACAAATCAGTGAGAGAAGAATGACTTCGTGAGGATTAAAACATCAGCACAACCAATCCCATGCTCTTTTCTGTCGGGATTATCCTCATTTCACAGACAACGGCTGCCACAAACATGAACGGTTTCCCCAACGAATGCTCCAAGCCTGCAAGTGATGAGACAGCGATTGAAACCCAAGGGTAACTGGATTTCAATGCCATATTCTTGGGTCTTCATATGACTTTTTGCCTGAGCTTTTAAGAAATCAAAACAGGAATAATTTCAAGTGTGTTTTCCTTTTTGTGAAAGCATATCATAAATTTAAAAGTCTCTTGAATAGTATTGTTCAACTTCTACTATCTGCCTTGGGATGACTTCCAGCTAGAGAGGTGAAAATTCTTTTTTGTAGAATAAGTTATTTTCTTTTTTTTTGTCAATATAAAAATGGAATTAACAAAATGTTGTACTCTTCCAGCAGGGACAAAGCTGTAAAAGGGTTAAAAATCATCAAGTTCACCCTGTGCCCCAAACGGTTGCCCCAGAGTGCCCTACTCTTAAGGAACAACTGGTGAGCAATTAGCAGGGTTCAAGGATATACTCTTACTCTCCGTGAAGCCTGGCGGCAACAGAGCTGTTTTCTGTAAGAGTACAGATGATCCTTTTGTACTTGCTGTGTGACCCACGCAGACAGACCATTCACAATGTCAAATCCATGGGCCCCGCACCGTGACCTTTGGAAGTGCAGGTCAGCAGCCGCTTGTTCCAGTGAATGCATGTATTATGGTGGGGGCTCCAACATGCAAGGCTCCTTGAAAGCCTTGGCTCCAGTGTGTGCCTCTGCCACCCTCAGGACTCCTGGTTCTTCAGCATCATTAATAACCCCAAGATAGCCAAAATATAATGGGCTGCTGGGAAGCTCAGAGCAGGGCCATCTGGAACGAGTTTGGAGCCAGGACCCACCTGCGATGCATTAGGCCACAACCCCAGTCTGGCTCCGGTAGAGAGAAGCTGCTGGGGCCGGCTAATGGAGGAGGCTGGGGGAGTGTAACTGGAGAAGAGTGATTTTGGAGCCCAGAGCTTGCCAGCATCCCGGTGCCTCCTGAGAGAGCAGGGAGGCTGTCTGCTCAGAGTTCACTTTTCCACATCATGGAAGAAAATGGCTACGTATAGTGCTGGGTTTTCTTTTCCAGACTCCTCCAGTGATAGAACAGAGTTGCCTTTCACAAACACCACTGTGTGAAAGGTGGTGGAGCCCAGCGTGTTAAACCCAAGAGCTGAGGGCAGTTGAACTAACCTTTGGTCTAGGCCCTTGCTCTTATCCCCAATCCTCTCTCCCCTCTCCCTTTTCTCCTCTCTTTCCTCTCCCCTCTTCCCTCTCCCCTCTCCCCTCCCCTCTGTCTTTCCTGCTTCTTTTCTTCTGGTTTCTAACAGTCACCATCATAGTACACTCAGGCTGCTACAGCAAATTCCATTGACCAAATGGTTTAAACAGCAGACATTTGTTTCTCACAGTTCTGGAGACTGGGAAGTCTAAGACCAAGACACTGGCAGTTTGGTTTCCTGGTGAGGGCATTCATCCTGCCCTGTGGACCTCAGCCTTCTCACTGAACACTCACATGGTGGACAATGAGCCAGCTCTGGCCACTTCATCTTCCTGGAAGGACACCAGTCTCCTCCTGCAGACCCCACCTTCATGACCTCATCCAATCCCAATCAACTCCCAAAGGCCCACTTCCCAATATGAGCACATTGCTGGTACAGACTCAACGCATTCCAGTGGGAGAAGCGAACTTTCAGGCCACAGCGGCCACCTTATGAGAAGCTGTCATACTCAAGTGCTTTTTTACTTTGGTTCTGATCTTATCAACAATCTGTAAGAGAGACACAAAATTTTTTACCTTATGGTTGAAAAAACTAAAGCCCAGACAATAGGAAATTTGTCCAAAGTCACGTCACTGAGCTGTAAAGAATTTGTACCAACATCTCTCTCTAATATGCCAGTCTTTCCACTATCATGTGTTCAGTTGGTTTAAAATGTAGGTCAGATTACATAATCACAGATTTTCAACCTTGATTATTTTGTGGGAAGAAAACTCACTGAAGTAGAATGGTTTGGTTTGTATTAACCTCTTAAGGAAAACAAGCACAGATTACCTAAAGGGAAATCTACATTAAAACCTTAGGTAATAACAAATAGAAGGGCCCAGAGCCCACCTATCCGAGCTCACGGAAGGGTGAGGGATGGAGGTGCAGAAAATACCAGGAGCCCGCGTGAGCTGCGCTGTGTAGTACACAGCGTATTTAGACTTTACAGTCAGTGTTGTTGGGCCCATTCCCAGCTCTCTTTCCTCTAGAACTGTAGCTGTGGGAATTCACATTCTCAAGCGATATAACGTGCTTTCATTATCCAGTGCAACTCTGTCATCTCTAACAGATCCGAATACACTGAGCTGTTTTGTTTTCCAAGTTTAGGGTTTTAACTTAGTAATTTTGACTCAGTATTTTTGGCCACAATTCTGAGAACCTTAGCTTACGTTCAATTCCCTACCATGGGTCCCCCAGTTTGGACAATGGCTGAATCATTGACATGAGAATTGCTGAGTCACTTGACTGGAAAAAGGGAGTCAGAACGCAAAGCAGAAGTCTGGTCTTCGATTTCTCTTCTATCGCTAGCTGATACCATCCTTCCTGTCCTGTGTAATCATTCCTGAAAAGTTACTCACTGCGCCAGTAAGAAAATCATTTCCCTTTGTTGAACATCATTATCTTAGCAGGAGGGGAGTGGATACCTGCCCTTTTGATTTCACAGAGGTTTGTGCAGTCCATGTGAAATCATGGACATTAATGTGCTTTGTGACCTATAAGAAATTGAAAAATTATTTTTAAGGCTTTGGGATGGAGACTGACCACCCAAATCTTAACTCTTACTCCATCTTTTAAGGTTCCCTGGTAAGCTTCTAATAGACTACACAAATAAGTCAATAATCAAGCTGGAAACAGAGTATGGCATGACTTGTAAAGATAGAGCTTTCTGCTAATGAAAAATTAGATTTTCCACATAAACCATCATGTCAAGTACAAGTGAAATTTTATTTTTCCTTACTGAAGTGTAAGCTTTTCTTTGTCTTAACTCCTTACAGTAGTGAGGAGCGCCAGTATATAATTGAGTCAACTAGTGAAAGAGACATCCTTGCTTTCTTCCTAATCTTAGGGGGAAAAGACTAGATATTTTATCATTAAGTGTGGTGCTAACTCTAGATTTTTCATGGATGCCTTTTATCAGATTGAGGAGTTTCCCATCTATTTTCAGTTTACAGAAGCTGGTTGTTTTTGTTACAATTTAATTTTTACTGTGTAAAAGGAATATAAAATAAAAGTTAAATGACTGACATCTGAAAAATTATCAGTAGAATTTTAATAAAGTGAATATTTTCTTAAAAACTCCTTATTTAATGAGAGAAAAGTATAACGTCTAAGTCTTTAGATTTCTATAATAACTATTATTATATATTTTTATTTGCCTGAGAAAGTCCTGATAGATCCTCATTATCTGAGAATCTCATCCAATTTGAGACCTGTCTTGGGTATGCTTCATTTTTATAAAGATGCTGTTATTAATTGATGCATTAAAATGCCCTGAGATGCATCTGTGGAAAAATACTGCATGCTTCGGGATTCTTCCGTGGTCTTGTCAAGTGTGTATGATATAATTCTCACTTAAAAATGTGGTAAAATATGAAAGGTAATCACAGTAACCCACATGATAACTAATTTTTTTCCTAGGAGATTTTTCAGATTAAAGGCAAATAAAATGTTCTTCTCCAAGAACTGTTTGCTGGTTACTCAGGGCTAAAATAGAGTACACTCAGATATAATTAGATAGAAGAGAGATATCGACTCCTTTTGACCTCAGGCACTGGTGGCAGGAAAAGAATCATCTACTTCCCTCACCAGACCCTTACACAAACATGTCGTGCTGCACCCTGGTCTTGGACTTTGAGATGCAAGAGCTCCCAAGCTCCATGTCAGTGGAGTCAGCGGGGAACATGTGGAATTATAGATTAAGTGTAAATAAAATGTATGCAAGGGAAAAATGAGGCCTGAGGTACAGTATATACCACAGTCCAAACAGGCTTGTTACAGTAGTCTCATCATTTGTTCTATTTTATGGTAAACATTTCAGTGGCAATAAAAAAATGAAGGTTCATATTTAATGAAAAATTAAGTAGAACTCACTTTGGCATGACATATACTAAAAATTAAGTAATAGATTTCCACTTCTCAAAATGTTGCTGAGAAACATAATTTTCTCCGGCTGTTTTGTAGCATTTCTACCATAGGAACAATAGTGACCTCACTGACCACAAGAGCATAAGAACATACAACTCTTCAGAAAGGTCATGGTTATTTACTCTAAAAGTCAGCTGTTCTTTCAGAAACATGTTTGAAAACCATTGCTTGGAGTGGACATGGGCAGCTGGAGAAGGTGCTGTGAAGAGTGCCCTTTAGTTTAGGTCAGATGCTTTTTTCTCAAGTTGTATTCATGTTCATATGAAAGTAGTAACTATTAGTACGTTTCCTCCTTTAGAAGACAAATTCTGCACATTGTTAAGTGACACTAGTTTTATATCAATGTGATAAGGAGTTATAAGTAGAAATAAATAATTTTGATGGCAAGTTTTTCTCCATCACATTCAGTCAGAGAAACAAAGTAAAATTTGAGGGAGTTCATTCTGACATAGTTAAATATAAAATATTATCCTCTTGCCATTGAAAAGTCAAATGCTTGAAACAAAGGTGTATCTGTGGTAGTAATATGGATAAAAAGTTTTGTTGAATTCTCTGTTGAGGTAAAAACAATTTTTTACTACATTAAGTAATCTATACTTTGCAAATGGACTCACAATTTGTTATAACTGGTGCACACATAATTTATACTTGTATCTTAAATCATTGTCATTCAACAAGTGAAATAGAATCTGTTATTAAAATTTTAATATGAAGAGAGAAATGACAAGGATAATTCAATCTCTGTCTATCTATGGATCTATCTCTCTATAGATGTACAGTACAGAACTAAGGTAAATGTACCTTAATGTGATTGTGGGCACTTTCTTTCTGCTACATATTATCAGTATCAACTAAGTTTTAGAAATGTTTGACCCTAAGAAGAACTACAGTGTAAATCAGTAGTTAAAAGAGTCAATTTTTATTGAATTTTAAAATAATCAATAATATTTAGTATAATCAATCAAAAAACCATATTCTTGCTGCATTATTTATAATATATGGAATCAATGTAGATTCCCATCATTGGGTTAATGGATAAAGAAAATATGGAATGTATGCGCAGTGGCACACTATTTAGAAGAAGAATAATATACTATCATTCACAGCAAAAAGAAATTTTGAGGACATTATGTGAAGTGATATAACCCACACACCAAGAGAGCAATACCACATGTTCTCGATGTGAATGTTAGAACAAGCAGAACTCAATGTAGAATAGTGACTACCAGAGTCTGGGAAGAGGCGAGGAGAGGAAAGATATAAGGATATTGGATAATAGCTACTGAAACACAGTTAGGCAGTTAAGTTTTAGTGCTCTGCACCCCAGTTGGATGACTAAAATTTACAATAACCTATTACATATTTTATGAATAAATACAATAAAGGAGCTTTAAAGGCTCCAAACATAGTCAGGATGAAAAGATGCAAATATTAATTATCTTAATTTGATCAGTATATATTTTCTACATGTATTGAAATATTATACTGCATTTCATAAATGTGCGCAATTATTTAATCAAATTAGCATGTGTTGATCAAAAATTTGATAATGTTTAAGAGGATAGAAATTTTGGTTACCTTGATTTGATTATTATAGACTATATGCACATACTAAATTATCACTCTGTACCATGTAAATTCTGCATATTTAAATAATAATGAAGCAATAATAAATATTTAAAGAGAAGAGAATAATTATCCCAATTTGATTATAATATATTCTATACATATATCAAATCATCACATTGTAACACGTTAATATTTACAATTACTATGTGTCAAAATAAATATTTTTAAAAGAAAAAATATAAATATATGTCAACTAAAGATTTCCTAAATTAGGGGAAAATGATGGGTTCCATGAAAATATTTGGTCCACATTCATTTAATCGCAAAAGATAAAAATTTAAATATCATTTAACAGAATTTCTTTTGAGCATACCAAATGCTATAATGTACATAAAAAGAATTATGTCTATTAAATATTGTTTTTTTAAAAAAAGTTAAATTGAATTTAATAAGAAAAAACAAACAAACCTGAAGAATATGTCAGAAAGTTGACAAGAAAACAAGACTCTACTGAGAAAACCGTATCTCTCAGAGGATACAGTGAAGAAATTGATTTACGTGTATGGGTACAGAAAATAGGACTGACCCCCATTTGCCCCCCAGCCACCCAAGTTCTCCAAGTGGCTGTTTCAGCTGGCTGAGCCCTCGAAACAGTACCCCCACACCCCACTGCCACCGCACCCACATTGCTGGGACACAGCGCAGTGCTCCTCCTGCGGTGCTAGGTCACAGAGCACCTGGTACAGCAAAACATCAGCTGTTGCTTTGTCAGCCGCTGCCACGGAGTTGCTGTCACTCAGCTGCTCTCGCTTCCCCGATGCATGCTCCCCCCCACCTGCTCTGGTCACAAAAACCCAGCTCAATAAACCTGACCCTCCTTCGGAGTTACTCCAGGAGGTCTTTCTCAGAACCTTCAAATGCGAGTGGGGTATGTTCTTCTACAGAGCCGCTGCCCTTTTCCAAACACGTGTAATTAGTTTGTGACACTTATTAAGGTTTCCATAAGGAATAACCATATGTCAGTGGGCCAGGAAATCTAGGTTTAAAGTCCACCTTACAGGAAAACTGCGAACGCACGGAGAATGAGACAGAGGGAATCCCCGTCCAGCGACGCCTGCTGACTGGGGCTCTCTGCTCATTCTTTCAGTAAATAATCACTGTGCTTCTGTGCTCAGCCCTCAGCTTAGGGCTCAGAGAAAGAAAAGTGTCCGTCCCTGAACGCAGCTCCTAGACAATAAAAGTGCGTTCAACCAATTCTCATACTGGACAGCATAAGACAATGGCAGCCGGAGAACTGTGTCAAGTGCAGGAGGCGGTCGCTGATTCTGACCGGGGAGACCAGCTGCAGGGACACTGACCCAAGACTCGGGGGTTTCCGCAAGGCAGAAAGGCACTGAGCACCAAGGACACGGGAGGAGAAAAGACAAAGAGGGAGAGAGGACGATGGTCAGTGTCCAGAAGCCAGTGTTGGGCAGAGAGCTAGCTATCCTCTAAGAACAGATCTGAACAGCAAAGGGGACACCTGCGGTAACAGTGCAGCAGGTAGCAGCTGTGCAAGAACTCGCTCCAGGATTTTAAGAGACAGAGCACAGCCATGCACAGGTGATCCTACTCCATGCAGCTGGAGGCCCAGGGACGAGATCTGGGCTGCTGGGGCTTCACTGGCACCATGGCCAGCATCCCACAGGACGCAAAACGGCACAGAAAATGGCGCGATGTACACTAAGGGTGCTTTCTTCCCTTCAGGAAAAACACCTGCAGCTTTCTTTCCTACGTTCTTACCTGCAAACAGAGAAATCTGATCAGCCAGAGCTGCCTGGATACTCAGGAATAGCCTATGGCCAGACAGTCCCGTGTGGCTCCGCCCCTCCTGGGAATGAGGACCCGAAAAGAAAGGCTGCCGCTCAAAGGAAGACATAACTTCCTCTTCAGGCCCTGGTGCTGAAAATGAGCTAAATAAATGTATGATACAAGAAGAGCATATTTTTCAGAAGTTTGACCAATGTAACAAATCATTTTATATCTTTTTATGCAATAATCGAAACGCAGATAAGGCTCGTAAACGGAAGGTCATACCTGCCCTTCTAACAGTACGAGGCTTCCACATTGTTTATGACATTGTCTTAGTACAAGAATATCTTAGACCTGTGGCTTGTACATGACATAAATCTTCCTACAGGCAGGAAAGTCTAAGATCAAGGCACCCACAGATTTGTGACTGGTAAGAGCTTACTTCTGATTCACAAGCAGGAATCTTCTTGATATGTCTTCACATGGTGGAAAGGCAAGAGACACTCTAGAATCTCTTTTATCAGGGCACCAATTAAATTCCTGAGGGCTCCATCCTTGCCCTAGGCACCTACCAAAGACCCCACCCACCTCTTAATACCTTCTATTGGGTGCTAGGATTTCAAAATATGAATTTTATGGGAACAAACAAATAGTCAAAATCAAGCATCAAATTCAAAGATTTATAATGCATAGTGTTATCCAGTCTATATTTTGCAGAATACTTTCGG
>RJWM01028363.1:0-25685 GCA_004363535.1 Dasyprocta punctata | reverse complement strand
AGAATGAATTGTTTCTCTTGAAAAAGATAATCTTAGGTAAAGATCAAAACATCCATAGCAGAGAAAGAGAAAGAGGCTACTTAATAGATCAACAGGATTATTCTTGACCATTTGTAGGGTGACACATACTAGAGGAAGCCCACTTTCACAACCAGATTGAAAGAGAAACCTGAAGTTGGAGTTGAAGGCAAAAGTGCCCATAAGTTAATGAACATAGGTTTGACACTGTCACAAAATCCGGAGTATATATTATTGAATAGAAGATAGACAGTAAGTACTATAACAGCAACTAATGTTTTCCCCGTAAAGATTCTAAGATTTCAGACTTAAGATTCCTGCTGGCATTAGCAAGATTTTGAGATCGTATCTGCTGGGAAATGCCATACAAAGGGAATCATATTACCTTTCCAGTTTTCTACATTACTCTGAATGCCCTTCATTACTGGGGTCATATTCTCCAGGGAAATGCTGGCTTACAACTCCAAGGGTGCAGCTTCTGCATGAATAAACCATACAATCTAACTCTTTGAAAGGTAAGTATTTTCAAACATTCATTCATTCAACAAGTGTTAACTGTATGACCCCAATATGCCAGGCATTATGCTAGGGACAACAAGATAAACCAGTATGAACAAACAGACTCAGCTGTGTCCTCACGAGTTCATCTAGATATATGCTATAGAACCAGAATTTTCCATTTTTAACTAAGTTGTCATGAAGAGATGAAGAGCAATTTCATCTATCTGATTATTATGTAGATGAGGAAACTGAAGCCAAGGAGTGTTCTTTTCCTAACAGCACACAGGTAGTAGACAACATGATATAAATATGTGAAATCAGTTCATAGTGATATTGATCCATTTTATTGGCTTTATTTAGTCTAAGAAACAAAACAGTGCTAATGAAGAGGGTGGATATTTGGCCAAGGTTTTTGAAACCCATCTTAGAAATGAATAGTAAGGCAAGCCCCAAGGATTCCAGGAAGAGAAAAGTCAGTGCCCCCTGAGAATTGGCCTTGCTGAGACTGACTGGACCCAACAAGAAGCTAATTAGCCAGCTTTTCTGGTAGGCTATGCAAGCCGTGAGGAATCCAAAAAGAGAAAAGTCAGATAGCATCTCCTGTGAGCCTAACCACCCCTCCCCACCCCCATAAGCAACCCACTGGTTCAGAGGACAGGCTGAGTTGATAGTAACTAAGGTATGTAAAGCAATTACTAAATGCTTGTATTGTTTGGTTGATTTTACAGGCCTGGGGCCAGTGGTCTGATCATCTCTTGGGAGGATAACAGTATACAACATAGCAAATATGGGGGGTTTCCTTCTCTCTTGTCTTTGAAATCCAATATTGTTCCCACTATTTTGCTTTGTTCTAATTGATTGTTTTGCCTTATTCAATATTCTGTTTTGATTGGCTATATTCTGTTTTGTTTTTGGTTTGATTTTGCTATGCCTGATGGAAAGAACAACTATTGCAAAGATAACAAGATATACTACAGTAGCTATTGTTGTTTTCCTAGTATCCTGCTTTGAAGTTCTGTACCAATTTTGCTGCTTTATTTTGATTGACTTTGTTCTGTTTTGTTTTGTTGGATTTTACTATCTTTGAAATAAAAAAAGAAATTACTTATAAGTACATGTGAAAACCATCATACAAGGAAAATGGAAAGAAAATGACAGAAGAATTCTATGGACAGCCAGTTCTGAAAATATTATTATCCATGGTGAAAGCATAGCTAAGGAGACTTTGTGCTCAAGAAGCTGCCAAGTTAGTAGTAGTGGAAAGACCATAGCAGTGTTGCTAGGAAACATGTTGGGAATGAATGCTTACAGCTTTGGCCCTGAAGTCTTCCAGCGACTGTATTATAAATGCTTGTACTCTAGAGCAATCCTGGTGCTTCCTGACAAACCATCGGAACGAATCACTGGTCCAAATCAGTTTCCCTTGAGAAACATCTGACCTGTCTCTACTCTTCTGAGTTCTAGTGACCCACTATGCATCTCTTATTGACACAGGCAATTAATTCCATTACCCAAAATTTCAAAATCCAAATTCTTAAAACACCAAAAATGTGTAAGTCTTTTGTGGTGAAATTTTCCCTGACCTTTGGTGACAATGTTTGACCTGAGTTGACTATAGCATTTTTAAATATTCTTTCTTGGCAGGAGCAATTATATATATATTTCACCACATAGAAATTAACACATTAGTTATGAGGTACAGCCCAGTCATGCTGGAGGGACATCATATAATCAATGGAGTATGCATCATTTAATTTTATAAAAATACAAAAAATTCTGAATTTTGAAAAACATCTTACCCTAGGAGTTCAAATACGGTTTCATAAGCCTGACTCCTGCTTCATAGTTCATCATAGTTCCCATTTTTGATGTGTCTTCCTGTCAGTCTTTCTACTACAACCCACCTACATTCTATAAAGTGCTCTTTCACCATACCCAGATGCTTTTGAGATCTCCAACAAATGAAGTTATGAGCTACCAGCCCTCTGCAGAATTATATTTTGAGCTCATCAGAAAGCCTTGTTCACAAAATCCTTTCTCAATGGACTGACAATCGTGATAGGAAGTTCCAGTGACCTGTCTCTACTGTTTACTTGTGGAAATCACTTTATTTGTTTGTCAGGTTTCCTGTCTAAAGACAATAGACAGTACATTCTCTTTACCCAAAAAAAAAAAAAAAACCTAAGACTCAGAATAATTAAGCAAGCTTCTACTTTACTATCCCAACATGATTCAAAGATAGCAAGTTGTTAGTTGCTTAGGGAAAGAAAGAGAATCTGCCATCAGAATGACTGCATCATTTGCAGAGTTCTGAAAAAATGAAAAATCAGAGCTTCTTGCCCACAGTTTAAGAATTTCAGGACAGAAAAAGCAGAGCATTAATCCAAGTACAGGGTACTATGCAGCTGTATCAAATGGATGTCCCTGAAGTGATCCCTGCTTCTCCTTTTTCCACAGAACCTAATAAAATACAATCTGAGAGGATATTATTTTAATTGACTGCCATCCATAATAATCAAAAGAAAGGAATGCCAAGGAAGAACGTCCACAAAATGCTACAGAATTGGCTTCACAACACTGCCTCTTATTTTAGTACTGTCCATTAAATTGTCTGATTAACTTACCAACTGTTTTTTGATGAGTTTGACAAGCACTTCTGTAGCAGGCATGTTGCCAAAAGATGGCAACACTGCAGAAAACCGATGGGTACTTGAAGCTAATTATTCTTTTTTTATATATTTTAAAGAGGGTAAA
This sequence comes from Dasyprocta punctata, assembly GCA_004363535.1. NCBI lineage: Eukaryota > Metazoa > Chordata > Mammalia > Rodentia > Dasyproctidae > Dasyprocta > Dasyprocta punctata. The sequence continues at coordinate 22,412 of RJWM01028363.1, read as the reverse complement.
ATAGAATAAAACCAATCAAAAAAACCAGTGTAAGAGATACAGGACTTCAAAACATTACAAAATCAACGATAGTTACCATAATGCCTTTTGATGTCTTCAAAGTAGCTGCAGATAACTTCAGACATAGTAAAAATCAAACAGAACAGAACAGAATAGAAATAATAAAAACAAAATAATGAATACAATAAAGTACTTCAAAACAAACCAATAATAAATCCAAAATTGCTACCATAATATATCTTGCTATCTTTTAAATAACTGCTCCTGCCATCAGACTTGACATAATTAAACAAAACAAAAGAGAATAAAACCCAACCCAACAAAACAGTGGAAACAATATAGGCCTTCCAAAACAAGACCATAGGAAATCAAAAATGGCTGCAACCCTCAGAAGGAGATCTGCCCTAGATGTCACACTGTGTACCGCTATCCTCTGAACCTATAATTAGACCACTGGCCCTAGGCCTGCAGTGTTAGTGAAACACCAAAGCACCATAGGCATCCAATTGCATTTCACCTCCATAGCTATCATCACAGCCTGTGTTTCTCCAGATACACTGGTTGCTTATGGCAGGGGTGTGTGGGTGGGTGGGCATTGGTATCTCTTCTTGTCAGTCTGTGTGCCAGAAGGGGCTGCAGTCTGTTTGTTCCATTCCAGTGGTGACCCACACATGGCGCTGGTTCCCAGACTGGGCTTGCTTGCTGGTGTGGCCTTGTTCTCTCTACCATAGGTCCAAATGGCTGAAGCTAATTACTCTTAAAACTTTCCCCTCTTTCACTACACTAAGCTGAAACCTCCTCCAAAAACTCTACCCAATATTTTCTCAAAAACGTTTTTTACAGTTTTGCTGTGAATTTAATGGTACTGTAGTCCCCTTTGTCATGGTGATTTTATAGAAACCCTGCTTCTCAGCACTGAATTCTCAGTTTATTGAAAGTCTACCAATTCATAACAAGACAAGCAAGTTAACCATCTGGTAGGGCCACAGTCTATACAATCATTCCTAGCTGATAGAAAAGACTGGTTTTATTAAAGTTGGTATTCAATTACCTGTACAAAATAAAAACAGTACAAGTATGTAAAACCTGAAACAATGCATACTTTTAAAAGTTCTTTTTGTGACTGAGCTCTTTTCCCCCAATATTCTCATCAGCTATGGGTTTTCTATAATGTATGAAGAGCTCCATTTATACAAAATAAAAACTCAGGGAGCTAAGTCAGATAATCCAAAGACCTGTCAGTTGTTCCCATTTTGTCACATTGTGCAATTCTAAAGACCAAAGGATGCTCAAGCTTTAAGAAATCTTGATAAACCATCACAAGTTCCTTCTGTTGGACAGGGCAAATCTGAACTCAGAGTCCTTTTCCTAGAGTCCTTTTCATATTGGCAAGGGAAATAAGAGTAATCTCTCTGCTCTATCCTGCAACTCAGAGAGTGGCCAAGGCTTTGACTCCTACTGCACTGCTCTAGGTTCTATGACAGAAACAAAGCAGAGATGTGAAGAGACTGTTGAAAACAGATGAAGTATCACAGTATGTTGATCCTTAAAGTGCACACAAAATAAGTTCCTAAGAGTTGTGAACATGAACTATTATAAATTCAAGTTATCTAATGAAATCAGTCCACAGCACTTAAGATTGGCTCTTCAGCACTCAGAGGCACCAAGGGAGTTAACAGAAGCAACAAAAAATAAATGAGCAATTCAGTCATCTTCCTCATGAAAGAAGCAAACAGTCAATTTGAGAGATAAAAGTGAATTCCCACTGGACCCTATGTTCCTCTGGGGCATGTGCTCTCTGTTTGCCTTTTATCTCTGCAGTCAGAGCTATCTTTCTGAAGTGGAAAATCTTCACTAGCTTCTCTTACTTGTAGAATAAGTGCTAAATCCTTACTAGTACTTATGGAGCATGGCATAATACTGACAAGGATCAGAAAACCTTTGCGTGCAGAGCTAGACAGTGGACGTTTTCAGCTTTGTAAGTCAAACAATCTCTGTAGCAACTGCTCTATTCCGTCACGGTAGTGCACAAACAACCATAGACACTTAGTACATGAATAGGGAGGACTGTGATCCAATAACATTTGACATACAAATCCAAGCAATAGGAAGACTGCAGGCAAACAGTTAGCTGACCCTTGGTACATTATTGGGTTTTGGGGTGCTAGAGTCTCCTTTTGGAGTTGGTTTCTCAATTCTTTCTGGGCAAAGAATTGATCAAGACAAGAACAAACAGCAGCAACGTTTTATTAAAAGCACAGAGTGAGTTTGGGCCAAGTCAAATCAGGAAAAGAACTATGTTCTATAACATCAGGGCAGGGCATCTATGCAAGAGAGAAAAGAGAGTGGCAAAAGCTCAATAGCAACTGGTTTTTTTGCATCATTCACTCTTTAATCTTTTACTTAGACAATTTAATCATTTAAATGTCAGAGCAGGGTTCACTTCTTTAGAAAATGTCCAGCTAGATCAAACACACCTCTTATGTGTACATTCATCCTAGAGATGTCTCCATCAAACTTACTGTTTTTGCTATTACTATTATTATAGGTAGGCAACCACATAGCAAATATTATTGAGTAACTTTTAGAATGTTTTTTAATTTAAAAGATTTTCAAAATTTGGAAGGTTTTTAAAGGCATCTTTACTGTTGCTCTTACTCTTCTTTTTTCTCCAGCCATTTCTCTAAACCAGAAATGTCACATTCTGTGATGATAGTGTAACCAAGTTACTGGGTTCTTGTTCTGCAGATGGTGAAAAGTGAGGCTCACGAACAGTAGTGGGAAGGAACTTGGTGTGGTTTACTAGAAAGAACAAAGAAAAGCTCTCACTAGCCAAGAATGATCCCAAGAAGGAAGATGTCACAGAGGCACCTACATGCAGCCTGTGGTGGGCATGCAAAATGGGCAGTTTGTCATTGATAGGTGTCATCTGGTGCCATTTTCAAACTCAGTGAGCATATGAAAATGAAGGTATACCATGGCCACTGTTGTAAGACTTTTGTTTTTAGGAAAGTAGATTTTATTAGTCTTGTGTCCTTTGTGTTCCAATTAGGTTTTTTCCTTTTCTGCTCCAATTTCCTGAGGCTTATCTGTCTCTCATCCCTCTCCTTGTCTCAACAGGTATGTTCTGTGATTTCCAATGTGGTAACCATTGGTCAACCAAGATGTGCTGGTGAAGCCAGGAATGTGAATTTTAATTGTGCTTAATAGCTAATCATGAAATTCTAAGTTTCCAGGAATATGCCACACATTCTAAAGAATCCTACAGGTGTCTAATTTCCTGGGTTTTCATTTTAAATTATTTGATTAGTCTATTGTTTACCCTAACTGTTATCTCCTGCTTCAGGCAGCTGCAATGTTAACCAAATGCTGCTGATTGTTTCAACAAATGCCTCTTGAGAAGATGCTATTTGTCCTAGGTGAGTTCAAAGTCTAGTCATATATAGACAGATAGAGTCTTCTAGTAAACCACCAAATAGGTCTAATAATGATAATTTCCTGTAACAAGAGTTTTGAGGAAGCTCCAGGCCTGTTACGATTCCAGAACTTAGTGGCTTCTAGAACTCTGGCTTTTATCAACAAAGTGAGCTGTTAGCTTACAAGGCCATTGTAGTTCTGGGATGATGAGGAGAGCAATAAGACAAGATGAAACAGCATGATTTCCATGAAATTCAGCAAACTTTTTACATGAAATTTCCAAATTCCTAGAAGTTTCAAGTTATTTCTAGAGTTCTAAAATTTGATTCTGCTAATTTCTGCAAGTGCTTTCATTGCTTAAGGATGTTAAGTTTGGTATAAAGATGCCTCTGTTCATATTGTAAGTAATTTAAAGGTTTCTGCATGCATAAATGAACTGTAATATAACTTTATGCCTGAACAGACTGTAGTCTATTGTTGTAACAAGTAGTAGAATTGCAGCCAATAAGAGGTGGCCAATTGTTCAAACCAAGTTCAAATAAGATAGACATGAGCTGGAACCAATCAGGCTGTCTCCACCTCACTGCCACTTTCTTTTCTCTAGCTATAAATACAACCTGCCCGTCTGGTGAGGCAGAGCATTCTGAACTACACTTGGACCTGATTACTGCCTGATTCCAGACTCCTAAATAAAATCCACTGAGATCTGCAAAATTGGATTTGTTGTAATTTTGTTTTTAACATGGAAGAAAATATTTTGGAGGCCCTAGGTCCACTATTCCTACTGATGTCTCTCCCCTTTCCATGTTTCAGTGTTCAGACAAATCAAATGCTACCTTTTGTGAAAAGCAACTTTGCCCTGTCAGCATGATTTGATTCTTTGGCTGTTTCTTTAGCATTTCATAAAACCTCTAAGAGATTATATTATTTGTAATCAGTTCATTCACACCATAAGTGGATACTTTATTTCATCAGCTCCTATTGTGTGTCTATCTTTTTCCATTACGTTAAATAGTTTAAAGGAGTAAACCATGTCTGACTGGATACTGTCTATGCTTTGCACAAAGCTGGGCACGTTGCAGGTGCTCATAACATATTTATGGAGCTGGAGACCCCATAAGATGACTAAATGAAGGGGTTCTGGAGTTGCCTGCCATAAGCACAAATCTCCCACACAGCTTTCCACCTTTTTGCTCACTGCTACTTCTGTTTCAGAATGCTAATGTCTCTGATTTTTTTTAAAAAAAATATTATTATTAAGGGTTTTTCATGTGACTTTAGAAGACTGAAATGAAATTGAAATGAGGATGTAAGAAATGATTTCTAAACTATGTGCTACTAAATGAACCCAAGCCAATGAAGCATTTTCATAGGCTTCACTGATTTTCTCTGTTTTTTCCCCACTACCCTACTGTGTTGATTTCTTCTCACTCCTTATTCCTCTACTTCCTTCCATGTCTTTCAAACTAGCCAAGAATCCTCCTTTCCTAGACAGTGATGTGTTCATGTGTATTAAATAATATATGATACACTTTTTTAAAAAAACACAAGAAATTGGCTTCAAGAGATTTCTCTCCTATGCAGACTTGTTGGATAATTTATGTTGGACAGATTTTCTTCTCTTCCCTCTGCCTCAGTTTCCTTATCTACTAAATAATCTTTATGGTTTTACTTTTAAGATCCCACAGTTCTCTTATTATAAAATTATTACTCCTAGGCACACTATTAAAGAGTATACAAATTCAAAGGAGAATTTAGAAAGATAATCTTACCATATTTTAGGCATAACTCATGACATTTCAAATATCACATTAATTCCACAAATATTTATTGAAGATCAATGTTACAAACCTCATCAATGTCTTGAGAATACAGAGATAAGTGGTCTTTGACCTATGAAAGTGCAGAGTCTTGTGGAAAACTTTTTTTTGAGAAAACTGACACTAAGTTTTGTGTGTGCACTTCATATGACTTGCCAGTTTCAGTCTATTGGCAATGCTGACCAGAATGGTGTTTTGGCTCTTCAAGTTAGAATGCCATGATTAATAAATTTTATATGTATGGACAGAGAAAGTGGCACAATTGCACAAGTGCCACATATTTGTTGTATCCAATCTGATACTTTCAACTTTATCAAGTAATAACTACCTTATTTGCATTACTTCCCCATTTCTGGATTATTTTCCTGCCTTTGATCATAAAGCTGCTATAATGAAATACGACAGGTTGTGTGAATTATAAAGAACAGAAACTCATTTAACATATTCAAGCCCCAACAGACATAGTGTCTAATTAGGATCCACTTCCCTGTTCATGAACAGTCTTTCCACTGTGTTATGTACTCATATGGAGGTTCAAATGGCGAACTATCACTTTGGGGCCTCTTTTATGAGGCCATTAAACTCATCACCTAATCACCTCTCAAAGGCTCCTTGTCTTAATGCCATTATTTTGGGGGTTAGTATTTCAACAGATGAATTTTGGTTTTTTGAGGTTGTTTGTTTGTTTGTTTGAGACAGGGTCTCACTATGCAGGTAAGACTGACCTTGAAATCACTTTGTATCCCAGGCTGGCCTCAAACTCGAAGCAATCCTCCTGCCTCAGCCCAAGTGCAGGGACTACAGCTGTGTACCACCACACCCAGCTCAACACCCAGCTGTGAATTTTGGAAGGAAACATTCACTCAATAGCATTTCCCTTCTTTTGCAGTATACTTCACTTCCTTGAACCTTATCTCCCAACTATATGATGAAGATAATAACATTTTATTGGTTGTGTAAAGATCAAGACAGACAATGTATATGAATAAATAGGATCTTAGTTTGTGAACATTTCTTGGAAGTCTAGAATCAAGTTATCTGCAGATCTGGTAACTGGTGAGGGCTCATGTGATCAGGTTTGGTGCCTCTAGCTCTATCCTCATGTGGTAGAAAGGCAGTTCTCCAGAGCCCTCTTAGTGCCTTTTTTAAGGGCACTAAATCCATCATGAAGGCTCTACTCTCATGACCTAACCAACACCCAAGAGGTCCCCACCTTTTCATGCCATCACCTTGGAAGTTGGAATTTCAATATATATAAATTTCAGGGGAAAAGAAACATCCAGACCATGGCACAGATGTTCATTTCCCTTCTAAGGAGGTGACTTTTTATGGGGACATGGTGGGTGTTATTCCTTTCCAGGGATAGTTAGCAAGTCTGGGATGTGGCATATTCCTGTTATGTACAGTGTGAAGCCTAAAGATGCTGCTAAACAACATGCAGTGTACAAAGCCAACCACCGCAAAAAATTATTATCCAGTCCAAACAGGCAACAAGATTAAGAATTTTTTTAAAAAAAATTTCTCTAAATGAGTGCTACAGCAACTGCTGAAGCAAGTTTTTAGTATGTGACACAGACTTTTGCCACCTTTTCAAGCTAAATATTTCATTCCTTTTCTCCCAGTTATAATATATAGGAGTCAAGGAAGTCTACCATGTATCCAGTTCCAAGTAAACAAACAAGACAGAAAACAGTCTACCTTTTCTTCCTCCTTTCTCCATCCTCCCCTTTCTTTATTTTTTCTTTCTGCCCTCTTTCTTTCTCCTCTTCCTTTTTCTTCAAAACTCTGTAAAAATGGCTACCAGATGCAGCCAAATCTTTGTGAAGAGGATCAAGCCACGTAATTTGCATTTCAAGCTCACCATGGAAATTTATGCTCCTACAATAGTCAAGAAGCTTGGAAAGCTGATTTTCTCTGATGACATATGCAGTCCATAAGGCGGAAATTGTTGTTGTCAGAAAAACCGAGCTAAAATATCAGGATATTTGCCTAAACTCAGAGAGCTTGTCGTATAAATTGCTGCTGAGCAAGAACTGCAGATGGGGGTTAGAACTTGCCTTTTAGAGGGGTAATTTGTCACCCCTGTCAGCATAGCCAGTGTTGCAAATAATACTAAAATGAAATGAGCTATATTCTCAGAAATAGTGTGCTTTATATTGCAATGGACAGTCAGGGAAATAGAGATAAGTAATAGTCACCCTTGCATCCTTACATTTCTACCCAACTCTTGCCTCCCCAGTTGCAGGCAGCATGCCAACCTGAGGATGAGACATGGCCTGAGACTCTTGATGAAAGCACACATAGGAATAGCAACATGCCAGAAAATAAACAAACAACAACAAAACACATGGGTCTGTAAAGCCCCCAAACAAAAATGCCACAAAGGATACAAAAGGCATTTTAATTTCAGTTGGGTGGTATTAGGAAGAACTTTTCTCTGAAGCTGCATCTGAGCTAAGCTTTAAAACACATGTAAGATCTAAATAAGGACTCCTTCAGTCGAAATCCAACTACCTTTAGGTGGAGTCTATGAATTAAATGCAAAACAAGGTACATATTTATTTTTACCAATCTCTGAAAATTTGCATGACTTTTCATTACTACAGAGACCCCATACACAGTGATCTTAACAGAACCTATCATTTTGTTGCCAAGCAAATCCCCAGGTACACATGTCATATCACTGTTAGAGTAAATAATCAAAATATTATTTATGTTCATCATTCCTTTAAACAACAGCAGTTGTTAGACAAATTGTATCTTGTTATTTAATGCTGCCGTTTTAAAAAGGACATATATTACTGACTCATGAACTTAGCTGTTTTAATTTTGTTAGGTATATTTAAAAACATTTAGCTTTCTTTGTAAGTTCATGGATTTTTAAATTACGAAATTTTAAAACTTATTGCAGCAGCAGATGCATAGATTTCTCCAGATGACAAACAGACCAATGGCACAAAAGAACTAAGAATTCATAACAGACAGACAGAAAACGGAGACTGGAGCACTCTGTGCAAAGAAACAGAAATTCAGCTGGCTTGAGAATAATAAGACCTAATATTTTTCCTGGCCCAGTCACTCTGTGTTGTAACCAGCTTCATTTTCCCAACTGCTCTGTGAGTAACATGATTATTTTCCCCATTTTTCAGATCAAAAAGACACAGTAAGAGAGGTTAAGTAACTGACCTATGGTCAAACAGTGAGGCAGAGACAGAGATGGCCTACTGACTTCAGGGGCCACGCCGTTGATAGCTACCTTATACTGCCCACAAAAACAGCAGCAAGCAACATAGGTAAGTGCTACTGCTTTACAGACAGCACTGAGTTTAATCATATAAACTCTGAAAGGTAGTTTTTTCCCATTTTATGAAAATAGAGACTTCAAGAAACTGAGATTTTTCCCATGTCATACAATTACTAAGAAGCTTACCTAAAATCTAAACTAGATCAAGCATGGGTTCCTAATGTCTTCCCCAAACTGTACAATAGCAGAGAGCAGAAGCCTGTACTGTAAGGTATGTACCTCACAAACTTGAAGTCAGATTTGTCTGTCATGTCAAAAACTTTGATTTTAGTCTGTGCTAATGGAAAATTATTGATGGCATTTAAGAAGGAATTCAACATTGTAAGATCTCTATTTTAGACTGATCACTACAGCAAGACTATACATGATGTACTGGAGGAGCAAGAAGTCAAAGGCAATGGAACCAAGTAAAAAGGCATGGAACACTTGTCCTCAAATAAGTTAACATAAAAGTAGGAGTAGATAGGAAAGACATTTGAAGAAAAGAACAGGACCTTGTACATATCACACTTCATAGGAGGTAGTGTGAGGAAGTGGAGATGTCAAAGACTGAACCAGATGTCTGGACAGAGTAACAAGGTTAAAGGCTGGGCCACTAAGTGAAGCAAGAAACACAGGAGGACAAACAAACTTGTCTTTGAGTGACAAAGAATGAAGAAGGCTAATGATTTCCTTATTATTAGTCACTTTTCTATTGCTTGACATTATATCTGACAAACTCCACCTCCTACAGTCTTAGGAGATGGACAAACTATAGACAAAATTATCGCCAGAGTATAAACAGGCATGAGCTCTAGTCCAAATCCCAAGAGTCCTCATTTCTATCTGAAACCTCATGAGCATTCTGTTCTTCTGAGCTTCAGCCAAAACCATGCATCAGACTCTTCTTATAGCATTCTGGGACTTCTTAGCCTGCATGTTTAAACTTTACCAAATTTCTCCTACAAACCAGTTCCAAACACCTCTGAATCACATGATCAGGTGCAGTCACATCAACCCCACTGCTGATACCAATTTTCTGTATTAGTCATTTTCTTGTAGCTGGACAAAACACCTGACACAAACTCGAAGAAGAGGAGGCTTATTCTTGCTTATGGTCTCAGGGGATTCAGTCCAACAGACTAGTTCCAAGGCAGGAACATCATGGCCTAAAGGCATAGTGAAGCAAAACTACTCACTTCATGGTGACCAGGAAGAAGAGCAAGGGATCAGCGTCAGAAAGGGTCCAGGGATCGGATACAGTCTCTAAGATCAAGCCTTCGTGACCCACCCATACGCACCCAGAAATGTGCTTCACTAATCCCCTAAGCAACTCCCAAGCCAATCAAGTTAGCAATTAACCTTAACCATCATACTGGAGAATATCCTAGTTGATACAGTCACTTAAATTTTAGAAACTTGGGCATGATTCACTCCACTAAGGTACAGTTTGTGTTCAGAGGATGCTTCTACATTTCAGAACTGGCCCAAAGATGTGAACCAATGGAAGACATACCATGTTGCAAGACATGTGGGACATGGACAGACATACCAGTCATAAAAGATAAGTGAGGAAATTGCTCTTATTAGTGGAGGAAAGTGGTGAAGACAGCAGAAAATGAACAAGCAATAAAACACTGAAATAGATTTCCACAGAGGAGCTGACTTCTTGGATTTATGTAAATCCTGATATGTAGAGGCAGAGGACAGAAAATAAATGACATTTCTAGGTTCTGACTCACCTTTTCACAGAGGAAAGATCTATGCAAGTAATGAGAGAACAGTTTGGACCTCCAGGCACAAAGAGAGAAGATAGAGAACAATTGTCTAAAGAACTTGCTTTTCAATTTTAAAATTGCAGTGACAGATGTATACGAATGTGTGTGTGTGACTGGGTATGTATGGAGATTATTAAAGACAAGGTTAGTAATTAGTCTTGAATAGTTCACAAATTTGTATGCCAATGCTGCAACATTATGTGAACTCCAAAAAAAAAAAAAACTAGCAAAGGAAGTTATACCATAACAACTTCTAAAAAGCCTGAAAGTGGCAATATCTACATATAAAGAGCAATAGCTCTTTGAGATCATTGAGAAAAATATACAGTGGTGGATAATAAACTAGTCCAGCAGGTGAATCATTATAAATACTTGAGAAATCCCATCAGCTCAGGAGAGGAAAGAATCCTGAAGCTAAGAGATTAAAATGTACTATAATAAAGAAGAACATTAGAGAAGATTTATAATATAGTCACAAAATCATTATTAAATTTGGCAGAGCAACTTAGATAAGGAAAGGAGAAGATAAAGAGACAATATGGTAGAAGTTGTTGAAACAAGTTTTTCCCTTTCATTTGAGGCTTGGGTAAGATTTTAAAAGTGGAAATATACAGAGTGCTGAATCTTAGTGATCTGCGAGCAAAATTTACTTTTATTAAAAAAGAAAAGTTAAACTAGAAAAATATGTTGAGAAAATGAATGAAGTTGAAACAGCAATTATATAATCAGTAGAATTAGGAGGATGAAATCATTGCATGGAAAGGGACCTTGGAAAGCCACTTGGTTCAAATCAAAGACTCCACACCAACTGCAAATCTCCCCACTGAAATGTGGGTCACTCCAGCGCAGACAGCCAGCACTAGTCCTGTCAATACCTATGTCAATTAGAAGTCTTTTGATTGCCAGTGACGTAAAACAGAGTCTTCCCTGAAGAAATAAAAAATGTTTTGATTTCTAAGTAAAGATGGGTCAGGACTAACCACTAAACTTTCTTAAGATAAGTACTACAACTGACTCTGAAAAGCTCTGCTTTTCTCCTCTTGTGATTTCTTTCCCATACATGCCCAATTTCCCTGGTCTTAAAGTGGCATCCACAGCTCCAGACCTTATCTTCTTTTTGTTTCCCAAAGCATTGCTTTCCCCAAATGATCAAACATAAGTCTTGGGTCTGATGAGCACTGGTCAGTCTTGGTCCATCTGCCTACCTTACACTGGTAACTATGATCAAAGGAATGGGATAAGATAATTGGCTTAAACCAGTCTGGCCCCAGCTTCAGAGTGGAGGAAACTGGTGAACCTTAAATTACATGCGATAAGAGTGGGTGAGTGATAGTTCTCCAACACAACTTCCAAATACAAAAAGGGTTGCAAAAATTATAAATGTTCACTAAGTAACAACTGTGGTTCTGAAATGCCCTACCTTCTGTCTCACTTAACCTTTCTGTGCCAAAATTTTATTCTATTTAATTTTATTTTGATCAGTGAAGATATCCCACATTACATACTATTAGGCAAAATAACAATCTTCATTGTTGCAATGGATGAAAGCCTTTAGATAATTTATGTTTGTGGTCTACCTAATTATAGTAATCATAATTATTTTAGATGAGCTGTTTTATCTGCTTTCAAATAACTTAAAGAAGACAACGGCAGAATACATACTTAGGAATATAAAATGATCTGTCTACACAGCCATTGGAGTATTGTGCTATTTATTATATAAAGAACTATTGAGTACTTTTTGAAGTTCCTCTGCTCATTATGTTCTCCTCTCTACTGTGACACATCTGCCACTGACTTGCTTCAGGAACTAAAAGGAATGTCTGAACATGTCAATTACAACCTATTACACCCTGGTACAATTAATACTGTTTAGAACCACAAATCATTGGGAAATGACCAAGGAGAAATGGTTATGAGCATCACCAAGGCTCTGTGCAGCATACAACAAATCATCACACAATCATTTATTAAAGTCAACAGAATGTGATTCTCAGATAGAAGAAAAAAGTCAAACAGCTTGATATAGTATTCCTTGGGCATCTGAACATATTACAACATCAAATATTTTCACCTGAGAAGAAAGGTTATATCCTATTCCTGTACTCTGGTTTTCACTGCATATAATTGCAAATATTGATCCATTTGCAGCACAGATTTCATTGAATATACTAAGGTGAAGCCACATATCGCTGTAGGTCTTGGGGGAAGAAGCAAGAGAGGCAAGTGGTAGTGTGTCATGTGTCAGGTTGGGCCAGTTCTCTGCATGAACTGTGCAGAAGAAGAAAATATATACATATGGAAAGGTCCCTAAGCATGAAGATAAATATTAGAAGTGGAATTTTTTTCTTACTGCTCAGTCCCACTCTAGAGGTGTTTGGGGCATAGCTGACCACTCTGCCCTGTTTTAAGTCTTCCCTAAGAATCCTACTACCCTCAGGAAATAGTCCAGCTCCCTGCTAATGGTACATACTTACAAGTAACTCCAAGAAAGGAAATTTTCCAATGAATCATGTTATCAGAGAAAGTAATGGAAGAGGAATGATCTTGAACCTTGAAAGACTAGTAAAAGGTCAAAAGGCAAGGAAATGATAAATTTTAAAAATGAAGGGCACATGTCAACATTTTACAGAGACCGCTTTACTAGTATGAAGCATACACACATGCAGAAGAGAATCTAAAGATGGAGAAAGCAGTAGAAACTTTAAATATCACTATATTCATGTAGGATTACTACAGGTAATCCAACAATTCTCAAGTCCCAGAGGTTTACAACCATAAATTCATTTCTAGTTTTCTCATCCTGGGTCTTTGAATCAGCAAAGGTCTGCCAAAGGCTGAAGCTTGGGCTCAGGTTAACAGGCATGTGTTTACTCTGCAGCTCCAGGTTAAAGGACGAGGGATTCTGGGGTATGCTCTTCTTATGGTAGTTGCAGAGGAGACAGCCATGAAACCAAACCTCTGTTCGTAACACTCCCAGTTACCTTCCCTTAGGCAATGCAAGTCACATGATCATGTCAACACAATGGAATGGTAAACTATAGTCTGTTTATATATGCAGATATACTGAAAAATGACTGAGATTTATAATCCTATACTGGGCAGTGAAGAATTGGAAGGAACAACCCAATCTATCACAGTCAATCAGAGCATCTTAAATTTATTGCAATGATAGTAGAGATCCACTGAAATTGTTGAGCATCACAGCGGCAGGCAGTGAAAACACTTCAGTGGGATAGTAATTGGTTAAAAGATTTAAGAAGCTCATGCAGCAGTTCAGGTGTGCAATAACAGGTGCTTTAGCTATGATATAATACTTACAATCAAGAGAACAAAGAATTGGGAAGAGCGAGTGAAGGGTAAACAAAGAGATCAATGAATGACCGAAAAGGATGATGCAAGGCAGAACAAGTCCATGGTGATTCTGAAGTCTCAGATACGGACGGGCAGCAGCTCTGGAAGAAACAGAAGCCTTAAAGGCTAGAAGCTAATTTAGAAGATGGGGGGAAACAGAATGTCATGTGTAACATGGCGCATCTTTGTAGCAAACCACGCAGAAATATCTGGCAAGAGTTATAATGGTCTAATATCGGGGGGCAAGGAGAGTCAATTATAGAGAATTGAGGGTCAATCAATAGAAGAAGTAGCTGAGACTCCCAGCAAGTGAGCATAAACAGAAAAGACCTAATTTTACAGAAAAAGGAGACAGAAGCAGCAGAATGAACAAAGATGGAAAGACAAAGACAATGACACTACTATATTAAGAAAAAAAAACTGTAGGCAATAAGACAGGAAATGATCTTCTCAATATGATTATCTTACATATGGCCTGATTTGCACTAAAATTACTTAGGAATTTAAAATATGGATTATATTTCTGTTGTTTTGTGGAAGTTATTCTATATAACAAGAACATGCCAAGATATGACTTTACAGAATTTAAAAAACTAGAAGAGAAATGCGGCAGCTGGGATGTTAATGAAAACATAATCTGTTATGTGTGGAAATAAGCAAATACATTTGTTGTGATGGGGTAACCCTTATGAAACTTCACTGCAGCACAGTGAAAAATCAGAACAGAGAAACTTTCCCAGCAAAAAAGGAAAAATGTGATGAATTCTTTTAATTTTCTTTAAACTCAAATGTTCCCTTGCATATGTTAGTGTCACAAGAGAGAAACAAATCTGGCTGTGTATTGGCACCGCACACTTTTCAATAACCTAAATGAAACCACTTAATGTAACAGATAATCAAGTCATTTATTAATGAGCATGTTATAGATGACGTGAGGTCTGACGATATAAAACAGAATCTTAATTGAAACATGGAAACATGGACTGTGACAATATTCTTTCATTATGTGAAACATGCACAGCATTGTTAATACAAGGTTTTTGTGCTTATGACCCTCGTACATTCTCCATAAAATAGTCCAGGGATAGTTCTTGCCCAATTGATAGCTGACAAAATAAAGTGTAAAACAGAGTAAATCACTTGCCGAAAAACAGTTGGAAGGTCAAAGTGCCTTTTAAAACCCTGTTACAGTGTCCTTTCCTCTATATCAAGATAATTGGCTACACACATATAAAAGTCCTCCCAACCTCCCCACACTCTGCTTCTGGCCTTGCTTGGTGGCTTCTAGTGGCTATTAACTGCCTACCATATAAAAATCTACTCTTCTCCACAAAGCAAGCAATATCTTTATAATCAGGCTTTCATTTACCATTCGTATCTCGCCACCACCTTCCAACAACCTCCTCACACCCCCATCCCCACCATATTTCCAGTGCTCCTGATTTAAGCAGTGCCTCCCATCATGATTTTCAGTACATTCTTACCATCTCTAATCCAAAATCCAATTCCCAAAATGTTCCTAAATCTGAAATGTTTTGAGTGTCAACATGATACCACACAAATTCTACAACGAATTTCACATGGTAGGTCACAGTCTAAACAGGGGTGCACTAAAGTTGTGTACAAAATTATTCATAGGCTACAAAAACAGCATGTATAACATAAATAGATTCTGTGTTTCTACTTGGGCCCAAACTCTAAAACATCTTATTAAGTATGTGTAAATATTACTAAACTTGAAAAAAAAATCTGAAATTTAATATCCTTCTGGTCCCAAGTGTTTCAGATAACAGATATGCAACCTGTACTGATTTGGAAGTATACTAATTAAAGTCCACACTTTTTAAATTATTTATTTGATTTTAATTGTAATTCCTATTGAGATCATTATAGATTCACACAAGTCATAAGAAACAATCAAAGCAATTATGTGGCAGTCTTCCCAGCATCTTCCCAGGGTAACATTTTGTGATGGTCTGGCACTATCACAGTAAGGATAACATTGACTCAGTTCAGTCCCCCTAAATCTGCCAAAGTTTACTCATTTGTTTTGTGTTTATGAAGTTCCATGAAATTTTCTTGCCTCTATGTGTTTGTGTACACAGCACCATAGGAAAGGTACTAAGAAATTCCAGCTCCACAGGGATTCTTGTGTCAGTCTGTGACAACTATAATCAACCCCTCACATCAACAACCTTTACCCTTGGCAACCACTAATTTCTTCTCTGTTTCTAAAATCTCAAAAAAATTATATAAATGTGTTATTTCACTACATAATGTGTGGGGATTTACTGTTTTCATTCAGTTTAATTCCTTGGAAATGCAACCAATTTGCAGAAGGTGCCAACAGTTTCTTTCATTGCTGTGGAGTCATCCATAGTGTGCAGTCCGATGAGCTATTCAACTTATTGAAGAACCTCTAGGTATTTCTCTAGTTTGGGGCTATTATAAATGAAGTTGATAGGAATATTCAGTTACAAATTTTTGTACGAGCATAAAATTATTTCACTTGATTAAACACCTAAGAGTACATTTCCCAGATCATACAGTCTTTTCAAGTTTACTTTTATAAATAATCTGTCAAACTATTTTCCAGAATGACTATACAATTTTACATTCCCATCAGCAGTGTGTGAGTATACTGATACTATGTGTATGTGATTTACAGCACTCTACTGCTTAGGCATTAACATTTTACCACTTAAATAAAGAATAGAAACCCCACTTTCATTAATTATGTTAACTTCCCCACTTTTAGATATTACTGTCTGGAGTATGAGATACTATTATGATTTATAATTTAATTATGAAAGCTAATTTATAACCTTATGGGGAAAAGGAGCCTATTTTATGTATTAATATTTCTATTCTTTAAATTATTTCTTTGTCCTTCCTGACAATCCAAGATACTTTTATTTTTCCCTTTTATGGTAAAGAACCTCCTGTATTTCACTTTTCAGGTAAGACTACTAGTGAAAACTTTTTACTCTTCTATATTTCTTTTAACTGAGAATTTTCACATTTCCCTCTCATTCCTGAAGTATAGTTTCACTGATTTGGAATTAACAGTCAAACTTTCAGTACTTAGAAGGTATTCTGTCGTTTTCTTCTGACTGCCGTAGTTTCAGATGAGAAATTTACTATCATGAGAATTAGTGTTTATTTATATATAATGTATTGCTCTTCTCTGTCTATTCTCAGCACTTTTTCTGTGTATTTAGTTTTCAAAACTGTAATAAGTTCTATCCTGGCATGCATTTACTTGGGTTTATCCTGTTTGTGATTCAATTTCTTAAGTATGCAGATTTGCCAAACTGAAGGAATTTCCAACCATCATTTTTTAAAACACTCTTTCATTCACACTTTCTTTCTTCCTTCTGAGATTCAAATAACACAAATATTGAATCTTTTGTTTTTGATCTACAGATATTTAAGACTCTATTTTTCCATGTCTTTTTTGCTTTTGATTCAGATTAGATAGATTCTATTACTCTGTTTTCAATTTCACTGATTCTATTCTCTACTCTCTTACTTATCCCATTCAACAAGTATTGATTTTAGCTGTTGTTTTTGGTTCAATAATATCTTTGTTTCTATAACCTCCATTTCTTTCCTAAGGATCTCTATTTTTTCATTTATTTCAAGAAATTTCTAATAGGTTGCTGAAGCATGTTTACAATGTCTGCTTTAACAGTCACTCAGGTCATTCCAACATGTAATTCTTCTTGATACTGGTGTCAGTTGCCTTTCTCCTAATTCAAGTTACAATTTTCTTGACTCTTAGTACAACAGACAAGTTTTAGAGCATCCTAGATACTTCATTATGTTAGAAGACTGGATTCTATTTAAGTCTTTTATTTTATCAAGCAGGTACCTGTATAGGTTTAGGACAAAGATCTTAACCTACTTTCATGAGTCTTGGTTTCAGTGAAATTTCAGTTTTCAGAACATTTGTGGCTTTATTTTTGTCTTCTTGATTTAGCTGCTGCTGAGGTTCTCTCTGACCCCCATGGTCCCTAGGTCACTTTATATAACTGTATCACTTTATTGTTCTTGTTGTTATTCCTCCTGCCAATTTGGGGTTTTGGATTTGGGAGAACAGATTTGAGCCTGCAAGAATAATAAGGAAATTTCCTAGGTAATGCAGTTTGTATACCTGGGGTTCTTTTGCCAATCCTGCCAACATTTTCTCTGCAACTTTTGTTATAAAAGGGGAATCCCAGACCCAGCAAACAAAGAGAAATGATCTCTTGTTTTTGACAAAACTCTCATTCTGTCCCATATGCAGCTGGCTATCAGAGGACTTTTGTTCAGGTGAGTGAGGGATTTCTTACCCTCCTACCCTGTTTTCTGTTGCTAGATCAGAAATCAGGGAATGCCAAATCTGGTTTCTTTCTTCTTTCAGTAAGGAGACGTAAAACATCTTACCACCATGTTCTTTTTCCAGACATAGGATCTACAACCATTTTCACCTTCTCATCACTTTTAAGAGTTCTCCCTTAGTTTTCTCACAGCATTTGTCTAGTAATGCATGAAGCCCTGGGTTCAATCCCCAGCACAATACATGTACATGTACACATACACACACACACACACACACACACACACACACACACACTCACATAGAGCTATTTTTACATACTAATGCCTAGAATTTGTTAGTATAATAGTATTATTTCAGACACAGGTCAATAACTTTGTCCTGTTTCTTGGTCCTCTCTTCAGTCTTTACTGCTTTTCTTCTCCCTGCTTCCTCACTCCCATCTGCAATGCCCTCACCATAAATTTACTCAGCTCCCTTACATCACTCAGCTCTTACAATTCTCCTGATCCCTTCCAACTTTTCTTAATATCCTACCTAATAACAATAGCAATAGCACCAAATGTCATCAATATTATTATCATCATCATTATCAAAATGAAGTAGTAGGAGAAAAAGCATGCAGATATCTTCCCCAAAGCTAGGGGAAGATGCATAAGAGACAATCAATAAGGTTAGCAAGGAGAGAAAAATCAAAGGGACTAAAGAATAAACTTGAAGGTTACTACAGAACCAGTAAGGTTAATACTTTATATTACAAATATAATGTCAGGATAGCAGTTATAATTTCATAAACTTACACTTGAATTGTGTTTCAAGATGTTTATAGATTTCTTACTTGAAAAGTATTCAATACTAAGTTTCACCCATTCATTAAATTTTTGAATTCTGGGCCATTTTAAATAAAATGTTAGTACTTGGAGAAGTATTTTATCATTGCACGGAATTCATAGTAATGTTAACAACCTGTTACTCCACTGTAAGAATCAGCAAACACAGTGTTCTTTGGACATGTCAAAGAACATGAATATTTTAATCTTCATTTATTTCTGATCTTTTAACAAAGCACACTGTTCTGCACACTGAGTAAGACAAGAAGAGTCTTTGATCCTTTAGATACTACAAAATCTTTGACAATAAAGAAAACAACAGTTCTTATCAAACTTTGACATGCCTCTAGGCTACTGTTCAATGTGACAGTCTGCAAGTCATCTTTGCATACCACAAATATACTCTTGTATAACTCTACACCTTCACACTAAAAACAAACATACAAGTTTATGAAAATCTAGGGATTTTGGAGAGGTTGCATAAGTATAAAGAACAATCAAAAAATATAGTGAATATTCCCTTTTTTTTTAAGAAAAGTTATTACAGTAAAAGATACATTGCCAAGAGCAATAAGAGAAATGTGTCCAAAGCAATAGGAAGTATTTTAAGTACTTTGGATTAATTACAGTGTGTTTTGTTTTCTTTTGACAGGGTCTCACTATGTAGTACAGGCTGGCCTCAAACTCCCAGCAATCCTCCTACTTCAGCCTCCCAAGTGCTGGAATTACAGTCATGAGCCACTATACCTGGCTTACAGTGTGTTTTTTACTGTAACATTTTTTTAATTTAAGCTTTCACTGTATTTTTTGATCACCCTTTGCTGATCAAACATTCATAGCTATTTCTGTAAAATAACAGCATTATGATTGATATATCCTTATACATTTCACTCACTGTGTCTGGCCGCCCTGCAACTTGGTCTCTTTCACAAAACCTAAATGACCATGAAAGGTAAAGCTTGTCAGTTGATACAAGACATCATGGCAGCTGCAACAGCACAGCTAAAGATACTCACGACAGAGGACTCCCAAAACTGTTTCAGGAAGTGGTAGGCATAAGAGGATAAGTGTGTTTGAAGTAAAGAGGAGTAGTTTGAGTGAGATTAATGGAAATTTGTCTTTCACTGGAATAAGATTTTTATATTTAAACATTCATTGTATCTTAATCAAACCTCATAAGACATAGGTATAATATGTGCCATATTCACAATGGAAAACTGCCAGGCCTATATTATATAATTTAGCCATTTCAACTGTACTTACTAAAAACATAGGTAATATAATTTCAGCAGAATTTTGTAATTATAGCCATGTAACTTTTCTTTCATGAAATTCTCATTAAATTCACCGTTCTATTTTTGTGTTTGATGATAATTACTTGAGAAAGGGGTGAAAGGTGAATGCTGAAAACTGTTCTCGCGTTTCTATCTACTGCACCTAGCAACCATGATTACTTAATGCAATAATAATAAAATAATTTCCTTGAAAAATATACATATATACATTTATTTTTATTGCACATTCCAGCTACATATTTGTGCTATTTCCACATAAGACCAATTGGCAGAATAGAAACAGCTACTATTATTATACTCGTTCCTAGTGGGTTGCTCACTTAACATGCTCTTTTTTTCCCAGCATTTGTTTTAGGTCTTGCTTTGCTAGAAAACATTATCTCTAGCACTGTGAGGCCCCCACTCCTTCATTTATCTAATGCAAAAGAGAAACTCCATCTTTTCTTCTCTCTTACAGCCTCACCTGACCACCTCAGTCAAGAAGAGTTCTTTCTTTCAACTCCTGGAGAATGACAGTCATAAAATGAAAGAATCTCCAGATGTCACACGTAACTTTATAAATATGCTCTGAGATGCATAAGTTCACTCATGTACCCATTCATAAATTATTATTCAACAAACATTTACTCAGATTGGCTTTATGCCCAGGCAATGTTTTAGCCATGAAGCTGTCTTGGTGAGAGGAGATACACACACACATTCATACTTTCTAAAGACCTACTTGCTCATCAGCTCTGGTGCTGAAATTTGTCTACCACATATCAGGAATTTTTTGTCTTTCACATTACAACCAATAAGCAGAGGATAATGACCATGTCTCTCTTTAATCTGAATACTCCTAACTCTACAGAACCACTGTCATGTGTTTTTAGTATCTGTTTGTATCTGTCAACTAAGCCATGAACTTCTAAAAGCCAAGGATCACATCTTCTTATATCTGTGTGTCACACTGCTTCTCATCATCAACACTGTTGATATTGGAAACTGAATAATTCTTTGTTTTATGAAAGACGCTTCGTACATAGCATAATGTGCGGCAATATCCCTGGCTTCTACTCATTAGATGCCAACAACAGTTTCATTATTTTGTTTGTGACAATTGAAAATATTCCCAGAGACTCTGCTAAATTTCTCTGGTGACAAAATCAATCTAGAACTACTAACAATCTGTCTTACAAAGGACCACACAGTATGTACTCCACTGTTGAATAATCTTCTATCCGCAAGATCTTTCAAATATACTGTCCCATTGATGTGCATGATATTTTTGAGCAAGAGTTTTCATGCTTATTTTGCATTTGAAATTCAAATCTGAGTAATCAAAATCCATAGCCACCACTCTAAACCTAACTCTGTAATTTTGGGAAAGTTACTTAACATCTCTTAGCCTCAGTTTTCTCTTCTATAAGATGAAGAAAAATAGTCACACCTATTTCAGAGTGTCACAGTAAGAATTAAGTGAGATAAAGTTGTCACATAGGGGCTCAATAAAAATAGATTCACATTCTTATTCCAATGAAGTATATTTTAGGGTGGCAGTTTGAGTGTCTCATTGAGTCTTGAGGAAAAAATTTAACAAGGATGAAGACTAGATTCGGCTCATAAATCAACAAATGTTTCTTGAGTATAGTCATACATCCTTGTTTGTCCTAGACAGTCTGCTTAGTTCTGTTTTTATGAAATTATTATGAACAAAAATGCTCCAGTTTAAATGATCAAGATTACATGAACAGGACTCCCTCCAAGATGGACGCCCAGATGACACCGGGACAGGGAGGCTCCCTGAATATACCATCAAAATGCCGGAATATAAACTAATATAATAACAGAGAGAAGGAAAAAAGAGGGAGATGGGTCCTCTGGACCCAAGAAGAATCTAAAACGAGAACTGTAGCCCAAGGAAAGAGTAAAAGAATGAAATAAACAAAGGCGGAGACCAGAAGCACCTCTGTCCGGAGCGGAATCCAATTAGCGCTGCGACCCGCGACCCGAGCCGAGCGGAGAAGGTACGATCCAGGTGCTCTTGATACGCGTGGAGTTGCCGGGAGAATTGCGGCAGTGTGGCGCGACAATAGAGCCGACGGTCGACTGTGGAGCGAGGTGGTCACGAGCGGGCGAGTGAGTGAACCCGGCGACCCCCAGCCCCCCACCCCTGAGGGAGAGCGAGGGACAGCCATTTTGAGACGGGAACTGCACCTAATTAGGCACGGTTCCTGGAAGGCTGTGGCGGAAAGGCGTGGGTGCCCTGGGGGTGATAGAGGAGGTTTGGCGGAAGGCCCTGTACAGTTAACCAGACAGCGGCCCTACCCTCTCG
>RJWM01028362.1:0-25566 GCA_004363535.1 Dasyprocta punctata | reverse complement strand
ATGGGGCCAAAAACCACAGAATGTAAACAGCATCTAGAAGTTAAAAACAACAAAGAAGAACTCCGGGAAGATGGTGGAGCAGGAAGTAGCAGAGAAAACACCCTCTCTGAGCGTAGCCATCCAGATGCTGGAATATAGCATCATGAGGAAGACAAGAAAGAAGGAAGTGGGTCCCCTGGACTCAGGGAGAATCTGAAGTGCAAATTAAAGCCCACAGAGAGTAAAAAGAAAAACTTCAAGGAAGATGAAGGTGGCAGCCGGTGGTACCTTTGCCCTGAAGTGAGATTCACTGCATAAGAGGAGCTATTCAGACCTGGGGATGCATAGTCATGGTGATGGAGACACCTGGAGACCCCAAAGACCTCTGTAGAAAGACGCAGCAGTGGAGGGGAGCAGTGGATGTGGAGGACTACACTGGCTGGCAGTGAGTGCAGAGGGTTTAGCCCTCCCGCAGGGAGAGAGCAATTAGCTAGGAGCCATTTTGGAGACAAATGCACTGAGCCCAGAATCCAGAACTGCTGCTGGCTTCCTCTAGCAGCTCTTAGCTGGGCGCAGACCTGTGGAAATTGCTTGCACTGAAGCAAGCCCAATGACTCTGGTCTCAGGGCAGGCCTGTCAAGATTATCTACTATCCCACCAAAAAGCAACTGCCAACCCGGCATGGTGGTGCATACCTTTAATCCCAGCACTCAGTCAGGAGGCTGAGGCAGGAGGATTGTTGTGAGTTCAAGACCAGCCTGGGCTACAAAGTGAGTTGAAAGTCAGCCTGAGCTGCATAGTGAGACTCTGTCTCAAAAAATAGGGCCAGGGATTTAGCTCAATGACATAAGTGCCTGCCTGACAGGCACGAGGTTGTGAGTTCGATCACTGGTACAAAAATAAAAAATAACAAAAATCAATAAAAAATTAAGAAAACAAAAAGCAACTGCTGACTTGCTGGGATAGATTGGCAAGATTTGGGACTCTGTCTCCACAGGTTGCCTACTAGTGAAACCAGAGAGAATCCTGGAAGTGGAATATTTGTTTTTTCTTTTTCTTTTTCTTTTACTCTTTCTCTTTCTCCTTCATGGTTTTTATATGAGTATAAAAGTGGTTCCTAACTTCTTTGTGGGTGTGGTTCTGTTCTGTTCTTTTTATCTCTTCCATCTCTCTTTTCCTTCAGTGTTCTGCACCAGTTTCCCCAAGTTGGCAAGATGCCCCTTTCTCTTCCAATCTTATTATAACCTCTTTCTCTTCTTCCACTTCTCCATTTTCTCCTTATTCCATTTTAAATTTTAACCCTTGAGGGCAAAATTGACACATTATGGATTTATATATTGCATATAATTATCTAGTTTGTTTTACATTTTGTTAAATAATCACAAATCTAGTTCATATGGTTAAAAGTTGCAAATTAAGGGCTAGCTCAGTTTGTTATTTTCTAGGCTGTGTTTGATGCTATTGGTACCACTACAGCCAAAATTGACATCATTGTTCTAAAGAGCTATTGGTTCTGATAATCCATGACTGAGATTAACTAAGTGTCACAGAAAATATGGTGACACAATGTCAAACAACCAGGGACTAGGCCAAATGAGCAACAACGTTACATCTCCAACAAACGGAAGAGGTAAGAGCTTCCAACAGACTCAAAACACAAAAACCAGCTACACCTGAAAGATACCTCAGAGATGTAATCATCACCTAAGTGTTCTAAATACTACCAATAAAGCAACCCACCATAGGCAACTTATAAGCATCACCCCAGGAATTAAACTAAAAAAAGAGAGAAAAGAAAATGAGAAGACACTTAAGGAAAATGCAAAATCTACAGCCAGACATCCAGTTCACTGAAGGCAAATCTAGGGGGCAATGAGATGGGACAGTCTGAAAGTCCCCCATGAGGTCTCTCTGAAGTGGTAACAACAAAGCAATTAAATGAGGATCTAGAAAAAAAATGAAATGAGAAATAATCTCTCAGATAGCTACAGAGATTACTAAAATACATACCATGCTTAATGATGTTAGAGCAGACAAAAAGACAAAAAAAATAGATGAGCTTAAGAAAATTATGGAAGCTCAGCACATGAAAGAAATGGAATTCATAAAGCAGATTCAAGCAGATATTCAGGAGAATAAAAACTTCACTGAAAGTATTTGAAGCAGATTAGGCCAACATGAGGATAGGATCTCAGATACTGGAGACAGGCTTGCAGTTAACCACCAGGAAAAGAAAGATTTCTCAAAACTAGTAAGGGGCCATGAGAAATCAATCCAGCAACTGCTAGATGAGACAAACAAGAATAACTTAAGGTTAATTGGAGTCAATGAACAAGCAGGAGATACCACAAATGACATTTAAAAAATGTTCACAGATATCATGAAATAAAACTTTCGTGGAAGAGAAAAAGAATTTGACATGTAGACAAATGAGGCACATAAAACCCCAATTAGCAATGATCAAAAAAATCTACAGCCAGGCATATATATCATAGTCAAGATTCCAGAAATTCAACACAAGAACGGAATCCTAAAAGTTATTAGGGAAAAGAAACAAATCACCTACAAAGGAAAGCCCATCAGAATTACAGCTGACTTCTCAGCACAAACTCTCAAGCCAAGGAGAGTTTGAAGTGAAGCACTCCAAGTACTAAAGAATATCAGCTTTCAACCCAGATTGATGTACTCCACAAAACTATCTTTCAAAATCGATGGAGAAATAAGATACTTCCATGACTAAGAAATTTTTGACCACCAAACTAGCACTCCAAAATGTTCTGAAGGACATTCTAGAAAGAGATAATAAGGAATACAACTCCATGAACCCCTACAGAAGGAATCCACCAGAGAAGGCAAACAGAGGGAGGGGAAAACAGAAGGAGTGAGCCAACAATAGGAAAATAATCTGACAAGGATAAGTCAATACATATCAGTTATAGCCATCAATACTAATGATCTCCAATGAAAAGACACAGACTGGCAGAATGGATCAAGAAGCAAGATCCAACAATATGCCTCATACAAGAAACACATTTAATTCAAAAAGAAATTCAGAGACGGAAAGTCAAAGGATGGAAAATAATACTCCATATGACAGGAACTCAGAAAAAAGCAGGGGTAACTTATTCTATTTGAAGACAAAGTGAATTTCAAGCCAAGACTGATTAAGAGTGGTAAAGAAGGTCATTACATCCTTGTAATGGGCAAAATCCAAGAGGAAGAGATAGCAATCATAAATATATATGCAACAAATACCAGTGCACCCAACTATGTAAAACAATCACAAACTGACATGAAAAATCAAGCAAGCCCTAATACAGTTGTATTGGGAAACCTCATGACTCCACTATCACAAAAAGACAGATCAACTAGAAAAAAATCAATAATGAAATATTAGAATTAAATTAAACTTTTGAACAAATGGACTTAGTAGATGTCTACAGTGTTCCACTCCACAACATCAAAATATACATTCTTCTCAGCTGCACATGGGAGGAACATTCTTCAAAATAGACCATATACTGGCTCATAGAACATGCTCAAGTAAATGCAAAGGTATTGAAATTATCGCATGCATATTATCAGTGCAATGAAACTGGAAATCCATGCCAAAGGAAACCACCAGAACTTCATTAATACATGGAAATTAAATAGCACTCTACTGAACAGCCAATGGGTCACAGATGAAATTAAACAAGAAAATAGACAGTTTTTTCAGTTGAATGAAAATGACAATATAACATACCAGAACTTGAGGGACACAATGAAAGCAGTCATAAGGCGGAAATCTATAGCAGTAAGTACCCATATCAGGAAAACAGACCAAGCACATATAGACAACTTAATGTTTTTTTTTGTTTTGTTTTTTTGTTTGTTTGTTTGTTTTTTTTTTTGCGGCACCGGGCATTGAACTCGCAACCTCGCGCCTGCCAGGGCAGGCGCTTAAGGCACTGAGCCTAACTCCCGGCCCTGGATTTTTTGAGGCAGGGTCGCACTATGTAGCTCAGGCCGGCCTTGCGCTCGCGTTGTAGCCCAAGCGGGCCTCGAACTCACAACGCTCCGCCTACCTCAGCCTCCCGAGTGCTGGGATTAAAGGCGTGCGCCACCACGCCTGGCCTAGACAACTTAATGTTGAACCTCAAACTTCTAGAAAAAGAAGAGCAGGATAAGCCAAACGTTTGTAGAAGGGAGGAAATTATAAAGATCAGAGCAGAAATTAACACATTGGAGGCTAAAAAAAAAAAATACAAAGAATCAATAAATAAAAGAGTTGGTTCTTTGAAACAGTAAACAAAATTGACAAACCCTTACCAATCTTATCAAAAAAGGGCAAGAAGGGCCAGGCGTGGTGGCGCAAGCCTTTAATCCCAGCACTCGGGAGGCTGAGGTAGGCGGAGCGTTGTGAGTTCGAGGCCGGCTTGGGCTACAACGCGAGCGCAAGGCCGGCCTGAGCTACATAGTGCGACCCTGCCTCAAAAAACCAGGCCCTGGAGTTTGGCTCAGTGGCTTAAGCGCCTGCCCTGGCAGGTGCGAGGCTGTGGGTTCAATCCCCGGTGCCGCAAAAAAAAAAAAAAAAAAAAAAAAAAGGGAAAGAAAAGACTCAAATCTATGCAATTAGGAATAAAAAGGATGAGATCACAACAGGCCCTGCAGAAATCCAGAAGATCATCTATACCTACTTTGAAAACTTATATTCTAACAAGATGCAAAATACAGAAGAAATGGACAGATTTCTAGATACATACGAACTGTCAATTCTGAATCAAGAAGATAAAAAAACCCTAAATAATCCAATATCAATAAAAGAAACAGAAGATGTAATTAAAAACCTACCATCAAAGAAAAGCCCAGGCCCTGATGGATTCACTACTGACTTCTACAAGAAATTTAGAGAAGACCTAATACCACTCATTCTCAAACTCTTTAATGAAAGTGAAAGGGAAGCAAGCACTACCCTGGAAGCAAGCACTACCCTGATACCAAAACCAGAAAAGGATCCAGCTAAGAAAGAGAATTACAAGCCAATCTCCCTAATGAACATGGATGCAAAAATTCTCAGTAAGACACTGGCAAACAGACTACAGCAAATCTTCCAGAAGATTGTACACCATGATCAAGTGGGATTCATCCCACGGAGGCAGAGATGCTTCAACATACATAAATCCATAAATGTAATACTCCATATTAACAGAGCCATAGACAAAAATCATATGATCACCTCATAGATGCAGAAAAACCTTTTGATAAAGCCCAGTACCCATTCATGATAAAAACCCTACACAAAATTGGAATAGATGGTCTTTATCTCAATCTGATAAAAGCCATCTGTGACAAACCAACAGCCTACATCATACTAAATGGACAAAAACTGAAAGCTTTCTCTCTAAAATCAGGTACAAGACAAGGATATTCACTGTCTTCACTCTTATTCAACATAGTCCTGGAAACTTTAGCTGGAGCAATTAGACAAGAGAAAGAAATAAAAGGAATGAAGAGAGGAAAGGAAGATGTTAAACTATCATTATTTGCAGATGACATGATACTCTACTTAGAATACCCCTGAAAACTCCACCAAAAGACTTTCAGATTCAATTACCTAACTTAGTAATGTAGCTGGTTACAAAGTCAACACTCAAAAATCCATAGTCTTCCTGTACATGAATAACAAACTCACTGAGACAGAAATCAGGGAAACAATACCTTTTACAATAGCACTCAAAAAAATGAACTACCTAGGAGTCAATCTAACAAAGGATGTAAAAGACCTCTACATTGAAAACTACAAGCCGGGCGTGGTGGCGCACGCCTTTAATCCCAGCACTCGGGAGGCTGAGGTAGGAGGAGTGTTGTGAGTTCAAGGCCGGCTTGGGCTACAACGCGAGCGCAAGAGTGGCCTGAGCTACATAATGCGACCCTGCCTCAAAAAACTAGGGCCAGGAGGTTGGCTCAGTGGCTTAAGCGCCTGCCCTGGCAGGTGCGAGGTTGTGAGTTCGATTCCTGGTGCTGCAAAAAAAAAAAAACAAAAAACAAAAAAAAAAAAAACTACAATACTCTGAAAAAGGAGATTGAAGAGGATGTTAGAAAATGGAGAGATATCGCATGCTCCTGGGTAGGAAGAACCAATATAGTGAAAATGGCCATATTTTCAAAACTGTTACACAGATTCAATGCAATCCCAATCAAAATTCCAATAGCATATCTCACAGAGAACAATCCCAAACTTCTTCTGGAACCAGAAGAGACCTAGAATAGCAAAGACAATTCTGGGCAACAAAGACAAGATGGGGCATCACAATCCCTGACTTGAAATTATACTATAAAGCTACAGTGATTAAAAACAGTGTGATATTGGGGGGGAAATAAAAGACCTGAAGATCAATGAAACAGATTAGAAGATACAGAAACAACTCCAGACACAGCCACATTATCTTTGACAAGGTGCCAAACACATTGACTGGAAGAAAGATAGCCTCTTTAATAAATGGTGCTGGAAAAACCGGCTCTTCACATGCTGAAGATTAAAACTGTCCCCATATCTTTCACTGTGTACTAAACTAAAATCAGAATCAAAAATTTGAATATTAAAACAGAAACATTAAATGTGCTGGAAGATAGAGTACGTAAAACTATTGAAGACACTGGTGTAGGCAAAGACTTTATGAACCAAAGCATGATTGCACAGAAACTATCACAAAGAATCAACAACTGGGATCTCACCCTATTGAAAAGCTTTTGCATAGCTAGAGAAGCCATCAACAGAGTGAAGAAACAACCCACAGTGTGGGAGAAAACGTTTGTCAGCTTTTCCTCAGACAAAGGATTACTATCAAGAACCTATATAAAAAAAAATCCATCCTCCCATATTTAAAGACCCAGTCCAAAAATGGGCACCTGAGATGAATACACACTTCTCAGATGGAGAAATACAGCAAATAAACATGTGAAAAAATGTTCAACATCACTGGTTATTTGAAAGATGCAAATTAAAACAACACTGAAATTTCACCTCACCCCAGAAACAATGGCTAATATCAAGAAATCAAGCAGTATCAAATGCTGAATGGACTGTGGGGAAAAGGAACCCTTTTCCACTGTTGGTGGGAATGCAGTCTGGTGCAACCACCGTGGAAATCAGTGTGCAGATTCCTCAAAAAACTAGGATTAGAGGTCCCATTTGACCCAGCTATTCCCCTTCTGGCTATCTTCCCAAAAGAACTAAAAACATCATACCACAGTGATGTATGTGCACCCATGTTTACAGCAGCACAATTTGTAATAGCCAGATCTTGGAAACAACCTAAATGCCAGTCAACTGAAGAATGGATAAAAAAGATGTGGTATTTTTATACAATGGTGTACTACTCAGTCATGAAGAAGTATAAATTGGAGACTTTTTATAGATAAATGGATGCAATTTGAGACCACAATTGTTAGTGAAATAAATAAGACACACAGGTAAACATTGTATTGTCTCAGTGTGAGAAGCTAAAAGAAACAACATATGTATATGTGTATGTATATGTACAAGTATATAAAAAATAGTTAGGATAGTTATACTACTGATTTCTCTGAGTTCATTGAAGAGAAAGATTTGTGCTGATATTGTTCAGACAATTGAATGCACATGAATGATTTGGGGATGACAATGTGCAATGTATGTACCATTGTTACCCCCAATTGATGTGTTTTGAAATTTTGTTTTAGTTCGTTATCTTTTTTTTTTCTTTTTATCCTTTAAATAAAATGGATTTGGGAAAAAAACAACAAAGAAATACAATGTAGATTATCTTTTCTTTAACTTTTAAAAATATTTATTCATTTATTTTTAATTTTACAGAGGAAAAAACAGAAAAAAACAAGAAACAAACAATAGAAACATACAACCACAGCTACAACATCAACAAAATCACCCCAAAATACAGAGATATAGGATTTCAAGAGGAGATGATAGGAATTTAACAATGGTTGTTTTATTCATACTGTTATCTTCAAAAGAGTTGCTCAGATTATCAGATAGAGGCATGCCAAATTGATCAAACAATAAGAGCACTAACTGTTACTTTCCTTGAACTAATAGAATTAGTAGTACAATTATTTTAGCTATCATATATATGTATTTTTTTCCTTTTCCCTTCCTTCTTTTCTTCTTTCCCTCATCACAATTATTCTTTCCTTCTGAGCAGTTTCTTTCCCTTTCATAGTATCTATTGTACCTTTTGGATCTTACTTATTCATTCAGTTTCTTACACTAGGGAGACAATATGGTGTTCACACATGCGCATCTGATTTATTTTGTTTATGAGTGTGGTCTCAAGTTGCATCCACTTACCTAAAGAAGCCTCGAGTTTATCCTTCTTTATAACTGAGTAGTACCTTTTCTTTAATTTTTATTTGCATTTATTTTATACCTAATTTATTCTCACATCATAAATTTTTTGTTTCTTTAGTTTCTTCCGGGTTATCTTCTTCTGTGCAACTTCCTCCTCTGGCTTAGGAATGGTTTGTTCCTTTTCAGTAAGGATCATCTCAGGGTGACAGGGGGAGCTCACGAATGGGTGAATACAGCTGCGAGCACTGTAAGTACAGTGGCACTTCCTGGGTGCTTCATTCACCTGGATATGTAAGCCCTTAAATTCTACGTCTAAACCCTAAATTCAGCATTCTTCTCTGCATTTTTAAGCATGCGTGGCAAAAATTCAGCACTCTTTGGGCCAATAAGCCTGTGTCCAGCCCTACTGTTTGGCCTGGGCACACCTACCAACTCTACCACTGTCACACTGGAATGGTACACATGGCTCCTTTAATGTGACGTCTTTCAGATACTTGGTGGCCTTTTGGATATGCATACCCTTTATGGCCTGGGAAGTTTCACAGGTGTCCTTAAGGTGAACATGATGATTTGAGTCTCTTTATTTGGATGATTTTGTGGGGTTTTCTGGGTCAAGGGAGTAGGGAACCATTTTTACAGGTCACCTCAGGTTGCTTACATGAAGAATCAATGTGGATCAATTTAGAGCTTTTAGAAAAGAATACACCTCAGTTGATCCTTTGATTTTAGCTCAGTGTGACTTCTGTCAGACTTCTTCTTCTTTTTTTTTTTTTTTTTGTGGCACCAGGGTTTGAACTCACAGCCTTGCGCCTGCCAGGGCGCTTAAGCCACTGAGCCAAACTCCCGGCCCTGGTTTTTTGAGGCAGGGTCGCACTATGTAGCTCAGGCCGGCCTTGTGCTCGCGTTGTAGCCCAAGCCAGCCTCGAACTCACAACGCTCCGCCTACCTCAGCCTCCCGAGTGCTGGGATTAAAGGCGTGCGCCACCACGCCTGGCTTTCTGTCAGACTTCTATCTTACAAAACTGTTAGGATAATATGTTTGTGTTACTTAAGTTACTAACTTTGTATTACTTTGCTACAGCAGCAATAGAAAACTAACATAATATCTATGGCCATCTGAGTGTCTAGATTTGTTATCTGTTCTCTATAGTGCAGTGGAAAAAGCACCTGACTTGGAATCTGAAGAGTGAGATTGGCATTCCAATTCTGCTCTTCAGTAGTATGTGACTTTTGGTAAATCCTACTTCCTGTGTATGATTATTATGTGGCAGCACCTACCTCACAGAGTTGTTATGAACAACATATGAAATAATAGGTGTGTATGTGTTTCATAAATTGTAATGGATCATATTCATGTAGTGAATTATTATTTACAGTGCAGGATACATAGTTGGCAAACAAGAAATACTTGCTCAATGAGGTTGATTGTTCTTTGACAGGCCTTAGAATGTAGAAATGTGATTATAAAATGTGTATTACATGCTTTGAGGAGAAAAAGAGATCATATATGGTATCTACTCCTAAACTGATTCTGATATAATCAGAGGGATAACATTCATGAGGAGATTTAAGCAGGAACTTAAAATGTATATGAGACACTAATAGTCAAGAAAAGTCACAAGGTTATATATGATTATATATAACCGAGAATGCGATACAGATAACACACATCCTGAGTTCAAGTATGAAGGCAATGACACATATGGATTGAGAAGGCTTCTAGGAGGAAGCTCTTCAACAGTATCTTGGAAGGTTTGAGTAGATGGAGAAAACTATTACCACCAGCAACGGTGTTTTTATGGGAACCCAATTCTGGGAATCACATTGTACATTTAAGATACTGGCGGTCAGTTTCAGTGGTTCAAATGGTATTCATTTTTCCCCCTCAGTAACATTTTTCCTTTCTATTTTGAAAAAAATTCATATTTACAGGAAAATTATTAGAACAATACAAAGAAGCTGTTTTGCTCCTTGAATCTTTCGAGGCTGCAAATTAGTTGTCTGTATGATGCCCCATCACCCACAAATTTTCGAAATCAGGAGAGAGACAGAGGGAGAGAGAGAGCGAGAGAGAGCGAGAGAGAGAGAGAGAGAGAGAGAGAGAGAATGTGTGTTGCTGGGGATCAAATCTAGGGCCTTGTGCAACGCACTCAGCTACACCTAAAGGCCCAAATCAGGAAATTAACATTGATGTATTACTCTCATCTAATCCTTAGAACTCTTTCAAATTTACCCAACTGTCTCAGTAATTCCATTTTTGGCTACGCATTAAGCTATCACAACTCATTAGTCCTTAATTAGAACAGTTCCTTAGTTTTTCTTTGACTTTTATGACTTTGCTACTTTTAAAGATTATGGGTGAGCTACTTTATAGAGTTTCCCTCAATTTTGAGCTTATCTGGTGTTTCCTCATGACTACATTCAGATTATTCCTTTTTGGCAGGAATAGTATAGAATGATGCTGGATTTTTCTTCATTCCATGCTGTAAAGTGATAACAATTTCTTTCTTTCTTTTTTTTGGGCACCTGGGATCGAACTCACAACCTCACACCTGCCAGTTAGGCGCTTAAACCACTGAGTCAAACTCCTGACCCTAGTTGTTTTTTTTGTTTTGTTTTGTTTTTTGAGACGGGTTCGCACTATGTAGTTCAGGCCGGCCTTGCACTCGCTCACGTTGTAGCCCAAGCAGCCTCGAACTCACAACGCTCCGCCTACCTCAGCCTCCTGAGTGCTGGGATTAAAGGCGTGGGCGCCACCAGCCGGGTGAGTGATAACGATTTCAATCTGCTCCACTGATAAGGTTAACTGCGTTCACAAATTCAACAGTGTTTCTCAGGCTTTTCCATTACATTATTCTTTTGTCTTTTTTTAAATATAGTAACTATAGTGTAGAGAGATACTTTGAGACTATAGATTTCCCATCTATCATCAAGTTTTCTGCAAATAATTAATCATACATGGACAATTTTAGTTGAATTATTACTGTTATTGTTGCCAAGTTGTGATTTTTCTAATTCTATCATCCCCTCTACATTCATTGTTGGCATTGTACTGTAGCAAAAAGCTTTCTCCTTCTACTGATCAACTAATTCATCAGTTTAGATTTACTGATTTCTATTTTATATAATGAGCTATAGTTGATCATATCATTATTTATTTTGATCTTTAACTTGTCCTTACTCTTGGAATAAGGGCCCCTTTAAGCGGGCCTCCTGTCCTCTTGACATGTCTTCGACATCTTTTGGACACTTCCTTACTTTCCAGCATGATAACACATTCCGGGTTTATTTTGTACCTTCTCTGTCTTAGCTTTGGATTCAGCCATTTCTCCAAGAAGTCCTGGTTACTGGCAGTGAGAAATGGCATTTAAGCATAGGACGGTATTTAGAAACTAAGTTGAAGGCATTAGGTATGCTCATTGGTACTGGGACATCACTGCTCCTAGACAATAAATGCATACATACACATATTCATACACACCTACCAGTCATCTATCTGGAAAATCAAGAGTTCACATTTATGCTTTAACCCAACAGCACAGAGTTCATTCTGATAGTCAGCCTTCCCATCTTTTAACTCCGTTCTCCCACAGTGACAATCCTGGCTCTCGTTATTTTTGATTTATTTACTTGTTTGATGAGTCACCCCCATGAGGAACCAATTTCCCATTGCTACTGCCACCCACATCCCTCACCTACCTTACTCTGTTTGGACTCTGACAGTTTGTACCATTAACCTTCATAATCACCTTCTTCCACTGTTAATGTTGTGACACCTATTATGTTGCTCCTACACAATCTGGGAACAGGTGCCTAGCTTAAGCAAGTGAATTATTTTTTAGTACTATGGATTGAACCCATGACTTCTGTACTGAAATACTTCCCCAGCCATTTTTTATTTTAAATATTTATTTGTTTATTTTTGGTACTGGGGATCAAACTCACAACCTCGTGCCTGCCAGGCAGGCGCTTATGCCACTGAGCTAAATCCCCGGCCTTATTTTTTGAGACAAGGGTCTCACTATGCAGTTCAGGCTGCCCTTGAAGGCACTTTGTAGGCCAGGCTGGTCTTGAATTCACAACGATCCTCCTGCCTCAGCCTCCTGAGTGCTGGGATTAAAGGTGTGCGCCACCATGCCCGGCTTACTTTTTATTTTGAGATGAGGTCTCCCTGAGCTGCTCAATTGCCCATGTGTGGTTTGAACTTGCAGTCATCCTACCTCAGCCTCCCAGATGACTGGGATTACAGGGTCATATTATTACATTCAGCAAAATAACTTTTTAATGATAGTGATGAACTTGTCTTTTGGGATATATGAATCATGCATATTGCATATGCAATATTTGCACATTGCATTTAAAGATTAGACTGGGATTAACCACGACAGGAAATATCAATGATCAAATTAACAAATTCGAAGTCTATTTTAGGTATTTTATAGGCAACATGTAAGATAAGAAGCAATATAATCTTTGGAATCAAACACATATGGTTTGTTATTATTTCAGCAGCCTTTACTTTCTTTTTTTTTTAAATTTTTTTTATTTTAAAGATAGTAAAATCCAACAAAACGTAACAGAACAAAGTCAATCAAAAAAAAACCAGCCAGGAGTAGTGGCACACGCCTTTAATCTCAGCACTTGGAAGGCTGAGGTAGGCAGAGCGTTGTGAGTTTGAGGCCTGCTTGGGCTACAGCATGAGTGCAAGGCCATCCTGAACTACATAGTGCAACCCTGTCTCAAGAAACAAGGGCCGGGAGTTTGGCTTAGCAGCTTACACACCTGCCTGACAGGTGTGAGGTTTTGAGTTCGATTCCCAGTGCCACAAAAAAAAAAAAAAAAAAACACAAACAAACAAAAAAAAAACAAAGCAGTAGAACTGGTACAGAACTTCAAAGAAAGATACTAGGAAAACAATACCTACTATAGTATATCTTGTTGTTTTCAGAATAGTTGACCATTCCATCAGGGAAAGTACAATCAAACCAAGAACAAAACAGAATAAAGCCAATAAAAACAGAATATGAAATAAAGCAAAAAAAAATTAATCAGAATAAAGCAAAACAATGAGAACAATATTGGGCCTCAAAGACAAGACAGAAGAGAATCCCCCATATTTGCTACATTGCATACTGTCATCTTCCCAAGAGATGCTCAGACTGCTGGCCACAGGCCTGCAAAATCAACCAAACAATACAAGCATTTAGTTGCTTTATGTACCTTAGTTGCTATCAATTTAGCCAGCCCTCCAAACCAACAGGTTGCTTACAGGGCAGGGGGATACGTCCTTGATTCATGTTCTTGATTCTTAGTCTTCCTGGAGTCCACGCCAGTCACACACTCACCAGGAGGCAGGCTAGTTGTCTTCTGGTTGGAGCCTCCCTGCCCAACATGGCGAGTTCTTGAGAGGCACTTCTTTAACCTTCACTTTCTTGACATGTGATTTTTTAAAAGTTACTTAACTTCTTTTGAACTTCATTTTCATCTGTAAACTGGTGAATAACAGTTTAGGTTGTTTCAGGATTAAATGAGTTTAGAAAAATAAAATGTTTGACACAAAGAATTATTGCCTTCATGATGTGTGAAATTTAAACAAACAATAAAAACAAATATCTTATTTATAAATCTCCATGAAAGCAGACCTATCACATTACTTCCTCCTCACCCCAGCTTTGAGTTCGCATCACATTTCAAAAAGAAAACAGAGGCTAAAGGTTCTCAAACAGGAACTCTTAAATTTCTGCAACTTCTTTCCACCTAATACCATTTAAAATTTTTGCTACAGTTCCACTTATCTGTGCCTTCTTTTCCTTCCAGGCCCAGGAAATGCTCCTCTCCAATTTAAGGCTAATTTCATTTTTCTGTTTCTTCCAAGATCTTTAAGTTTTACTTATCCTTTCTTTCTATATCACGTGTTCATTAATTTGGAAAGTATGTATTGAATACTCAACACATTCCAGGCCTATTTTTGATTCTAGGGATATGCTGGGGAACAAGACAGACGAAATTCTAACTCTCCAATGGACCTATAATATAGAGAAGGTAAACAGATAATAAGCTGGTACACAAATAAATAATGTAATTTCAGATAATAAGTATTATTTTAGGTAGAATGGTAAGAGAAAGCCTCTATTGAGTGACATTTCAGCTGTCACATGAGTAGTAAGGGGTCCACAATAGAAAATTTAAAGAACGGTTTAGCCAGAGGAGCAGAGGTGTACTCTAAGGAAAAAATATCTCTTTTTTTTTTTGCTTTTTACCCTTTGAGCAGTTTCCTACCTTTTCACAATATGTATTGAAGATTTTGTATTTTATTTACTCTTTCAGTTTCTTACACTAGGGAGACAATATAGTATTTACACATGTGAGTTTGATTTATTTCACTTGTGAGTATGGTTTCAAGTTGTATCCATTCACCCATAAAAGCCTAAGGACAAAAGAAGGAAGGGGGAAGAAAAAAGATATAAATTTGTATATATATACTTAAGATAGCTAAGATGATTGTACTACTAACTCTATTAGCTCTTGGAACAAAACAGTTAACATTCATAGGATTAGATCAATTTTGCATGTCTATATCTGGTAATCTGAGCAACTCTTTTGAAGATAACCATGCAAAATAACAACCTTTGTTATATTTCTACCACCTTGTTGTGAAAGCCTAAACTGTTATTGTTTGGGTTTTCTGTTATTGTTATTTATTTGTCTCTTGTTTCTTGTTTTTCTTGTATTTTTTTTGTTTTGTTTTTTCCTCTCATACAGAAAGGATAGATGTACATGTATAGGATTATACACACCTACAATTTCTCCTAAAGAATTTACAAGAATTGATTTTATTATGTGTGATGATACAAACAGCTATTTTGAAGAAAATGAGACATTATGGTAGCCATTGCTGATTTCCTATCATCTTGTTTCGAAGTCCTATAATGCTTTTATTCTTTCTTTTGATTGGTTCTAGTCTGTTTTCTATTATTTGATTTCAGTATGTGTGAGGGTATGGACAGCTATTTTGAAGAGAAAAAGAGACATTATGGTATCTGTTGTTGATTTCCTATTGTGTGGTTTTGAAGGCCTGTAATGCTTTCGTTCGTTTGTTTTGATTAGTTTTATACTATTTTGTTTTGTTTGAATTTATTGTGTGTGAAGGTATGGACAACCATTTTGCAAAAAACGAGAGACATTATGGTAGCCACTGTTGATTTCCTGTTGTCTTGCTTTGAAGTCCTGTGCTGTTTGTTCTGTTCTTATCTGCTTTGTTCTGTTCTGTTTTGTTGTGTTTTGTACTCTTTAAAATAAAATAA
This sequence comes from Dasyprocta punctata, assembly GCA_004363535.1. Lineage (NCBI taxonomy): Eukaryota > Metazoa > Chordata > Mammalia > Rodentia > Dasyproctidae > Dasyprocta > Dasyprocta punctata. The sequence goes on along the minus strand of RJWM01028362.1, from coordinate 9,954 downwards.
AAAAAACTCTAGTTTGTTGTAGGATTTTTAAAAAGTCAGTGTGGCTGGAACAAAGGCCAGAATGTTAGATAAGATTGCAGAAATAGAGGAAAACAGAAATCTTAAGTAAGCCCTATAGGGTCTATGTAGCAAATAACTGGATTTTACTCAAAGTACAAAACAGAGTCATTGATGGGTTTTTAAAAAAGGAGTAATATAATCTGTTTTATACATTATAAATATCATTTTGTGTCTTACATTATCTTTTCTAGGCAGTCTTATACATAGACTGGAGATGAGAAGCACTTAACTGGATTGTTATACAATATTTTTCCTTTGGTATAAAGTATGTTGTAAGAGTCATTCTTATTTTAAGATTTGAATACAAATTTGTCCTAGAATTACGTTTATGTTATAGGCAAAAACTATCACTCAAACTCCTTGGTATGCTGCACACACATTTAGTATCCCAAGACAAGCCTCCATAAGAATATTCCTATTTCTTGACCTAGATATAAAGCTATAAAATGTGGGTGGCAATTAGCGGGAGGCACACTTAATAACTAGAGCTGCAAAGGTATAATTTCTCAGAGTGTGGGCCCTCAACAGTTTTTTTTTTTTTAATTTTTTTTGCGGCACCGGGGATTTAACTCACAACCTCACACCTGCCAGACAGGCACTTAAGCCACTGAGCCAAACTCCCAGCCCTAGTATTTTGAGGCAGGGTTGCACTATGTAGCTCAGGCCGGCCTTGTGCTCACGTTGTAGCCCAAGCTGGCCTTGAACTCACAACATTCCTCCTACCTCAGCCTCCTGAGTGCTGGGATTAAAGGCTTGTACCACCACGCCCGGCTCCTCAACAGTATTTTGAAGATAATATTTTGCTTGTTACCCTCCTCCTCTTTCTATGTATTTCTCCCACATTTATCAATATCCCCATTCACCAAGGTTTATGATGATCTTAAATTGCCTAGGATATGTTCTGAAAAAAAGAAATAAAATTCATCCATAAAATGGCATTAGTTTTTCCATGCCTTTGAAGGTTGTTGTTGGCATTTAAGAAGAATTATAAAGAGGACAATGAGTCACTAATGGGAAAACTTTGGAGCCTAGATAAGGGAGATAATTTTAGTTTGAAACTTTAATAGCTCATATCACTCCCCAAGTACTCAAGACAGAAATAACACTCTACACTTCTGACGTTCCCTGTCAAATATAAATGTGGGTTAATGGGGTTATGAATAATTTACCTTTGGGTTTCTTGGAGTAAGGCTCATATTTGCCCCTCTGGTAGGTAAACAGCCATCACACTGTGTCAGGGTTAGGTTTAGGGTTAAAGTTAGGATTAGGGCAGGTCAGAGGTAGATATAAAACATAGAAATGAGAGCTGGGCTTGGTGGCATATGCCTGTAATCCCAGCACTTAGGAGGCTGAGGCAGGAGGATTGCCATGAGTTTGAGGCCAGCCTAGGCTACATAAATGAGTTCAAGGCCAGCCTGCACCAGATAGTGAGACCTTGTCTGAAACAAACAACATAGAAATGAGATACTTTTAATTTTCATGATTTCTGAAATCTCATGAAAACAACAGAGAAAGAAGAGTAATTGAATCTAATTGAAGCAGGACTTAAAAAGAAAAAAATAAGTTTCCCCAACCTAAGAGACTTCTTCCCTCCAGCTGCTGTTCTCTGTTCTTTCTTTCTTTCTTTCTTTCTTTCTTTCTTTCTTTCTTTCTTTCTTTCTTTTTGGTACGGGGGATCGAACTCACAACCTCACACCTGTCAGGCAGGTGCTTATGCCACTGAGCTAAAACCCTGGCCCTATTTTTTGAGACAGGGTCTTACTATGCAGCTCAGGCTGACTTTGAACTCAGTTGGTAGCCCAGGAGGGTCTCAAGCTCACAACGATCCTCCTGCTTCAGCCTCCTGAGTGCTGCGATTAAAGGCCTGTGCCACCACACGTGGCTTGTTTTTTGTTCTAATGCAGATAAAATCAGTAACTTTTGTCCCCGCAAAAATGTTTTATAATCTCCTGTGCTCATAACATCCTGTTATGTCTGAGCAGGGCGACCAAGATATGCAAAGTTGCAGAAGTATCACAACTTGACAAACTGCCTTTGTTCTCCTTCTGCAAACTTGCATACTTTCCTACAAGTTTCAACATGTATGAAACCAAAGCCCTTCCTTTGTTTGGGGCTCAGTCCTTTTGGACACAAGTCTACTGAGTCAGTGTTCACCTAAAACCAAATAAATCTCCTGTTTCTCCATAGTCTCTCTGGACTCTTGATTTCTGCAACACAGTGAGAGGGAAATCTTTTGAGGTAAAACTGGGAAGCAGTATAGGATGGCTGGAGATAGAGTAGAAATGGAAAAATGCATTTAAATCCTCTCAGAAAGTCTAGGTAAATGGAGTTTACAATTATAATCTGTACTCTTAACTTTCTTGGATATAGAGATCTTTGTAACTTTCTACTGCCTCAATTTCCTATAAAATGTTAGTAGCTTAACTTACCTGTTTCCTCCAAGGAATACTATTTACAGTAACTAGAAATTGTCAAATGAGGTGTAGCAAATTTCTAGATTATTTTCAATAGGAAAACAGTATTTCTGTGTTGAAAGTCCTGGCCATGCCATAGGTCACTTGTGAGTTTAACCTCTGGGTGATATTTCTCTTATATCTGCAGAGACCCAACTAAAATATTTCTGTGATCCTTTGCCAATTTTTATATTTTATCCGCTTAATCTGACATTCTGACATTCACTGTAAGCTCAGAATCGTACTGGTCCCAGCATCAAAGAGGTATTTTTTCCTGTGAAAGTACATTCTTCTGGTTTTCCTCTTGCTACTCTGGTAGTTCTTTGTCAGTTTCTTTTGTGAGTTCTTTCTCTCCTACAGGATCTTCAAGGCTTGGTCTTAGAACCCTTGTTGCTTTTCAACTCACAGTCTCCATACAGATGATCTCATTCAATATGCCTTGGTTACTAACTAGGAACCAATAAACCTCAAAATTTTATCTCCAATTTAGGCCCCTTTCCTGGGCTCTGGACCTGATCCTCATTTGCACAACTCATAAATGACTCACAGACTTACAAAACTGAAATAATGCTCTTCTCCCGAAACTGCTTCTCTTTCAGAATTTCCTGTTTACTGAGCTAATGTTACTATCACCTGTCCAGTCACAAAATCTGACACCATAGAGTTTACCTTTCTCACCTTCATACTGCCACATCAAATCAATAACTTCCCAAACTAGTCAATTCCATCTGCTAAATACATGAGGTATCTATTTACATCTCTCCATCTTCATTACCACTCCTCAAATCCAAGTAATTTTTTTTTTTTGGCAGCACCAGGGATTGAACTCACAACCTCATGCCACCAGACAGGCACTTAAGCTACTGAGCCAAACTCCAAGCCCTGGTTTTTTTGAGGCAGGGTTGCACTATGTAGCTCAGACTGGCCTTGCGCTCATGTTGTAGCCCAAGCTGGCCTCGAACTCACAACACTCCTCGTACCTCAGCCTCCAGAGTGCTGGGATTAAAGACGTGCGTCACCACGGTTGGCTCCAAGTAAATTTCTATTGCTTATCTTACTTTAGTAGCCTCCAAATTGCTCTTCTTTCTTTGAACTGGGTGCTCACTATGTTTTCCTAGCGGGCCCCAAACTGCTGTGTTCTAGCTGATCCTCCTGTCTCCTCCTGAGTGGCTGGAACTACAGGTACAGTGTCACTGCACCTGACTCTGCTTTTTCTTTACTTCTGGAGTTGCCCTCCACAGTCCAACTCATTTTTCACATGTCAGTCATAGTGATCTATTTGGAAACAACTGAGATCATGATTTCTCTTTTCATTTGTTCAGCCATTGTTAACATTTATAAACTGCTTTACTATGTGCTAGGAAGCTATGCTAAGAACAGGAGGTATAAAGAAAAAACCGCTCGGAAGAAGAGTCTAGTAGAGGTGTTTTTTTTTTTTTTTTTTTTTTTTTTTTTTTTTTTTTTTTTTTTTTTTTTTTTTTTTTTTTTTTTTTTTTTTTTTTTTTTTTTTTTTTTTTTTTTTTTTTTTTAATGATAGGTTCTCAAAAAGATGCATGTAAACGGGCTAGGGTATTTGAATAATACTTTCCAATATTCCTCATCAACTGACCTAGTTCAGGTTTCATTTTCTGCTTGAATCTTTCCACTCCTTATCCTTAACTCCACAAATCTTTACCCTCCTATCCTCTGTTGTCTTCATGGCATTTACTTTTTTAATGTATCTTTTATGATCTCTTCCTTTCCATTATAATGCAAGCTCATGGAAGTTCCAGGACACCCTAAGCAGTTTAGTGAGACACTATCTCAAAATAAAAAAGGTTGGGAATATAGCTCGAGTCAAAGGCCCTTGCTTCAATCCCTAGTACCAGAGGGAAAATTTTTAAAGATGTAATAACCATTCATACATGTCCTTGCTGCGCTTTTCTCCATTCCCTCATCTAAACTCTATTGTATTCCTTTTAAGGGCTAGGATCTCTGAACCTCATGGTGTTAGTTCATTATATTTTTTATTCTCGGCTGTTTTTCATGTTCCATTTACTCCTATGTTTTAGTCACATTTTGGATTGTCCAACTGCCACTGCAAGACCACTAGGGAAAGACTTGAGGGCAGCAGTCGGACAAATTATAGCTGCTCAATAAAAGTTGGTTTAACTTCTAGGTAGGCTATCTGTGGGCTCTAGCCTGTGAGGGAGCTAAAAAGTTTTCTCCTAGAGGAGTGAGCCATGTAGACCAGTCTTTTAAGCACTTTCTTAGGTCTCTGCAAAAAGAACACAGCGTGGGGCGGGCGACAGAGTGGCAGAACGCCTTTGCTCTTTCCGGTGCTTAGTGCTCGGTAGCTGCGACCATCCTGTTCAGATGTTCTACACAATGAGTCACGAAAGCTCTCCCTCGAGTCCATCCTAAGGACAGAGTGCACAAGCTATGATAAGCGTGGGAAAAAGGACTTTGCAACTCAATATCTGCACTCAGTTCTTCTAAGAAAACACCTTTTCCTGAGGCGCGGAGCGCTACTGGGTGTATTTCCTGACACTAGCGCTCACATACGTCATAAACGCGCCGCAGGCGGTCCCCTCCCGTCGTCCTCTGCATCGGTCTCTCCGCCTCTTTTCCCTCGCCCCGCCCACGTCAGGTTTCGAAATGCTCTCTGGGTGCTCCAAGAATTCAGCCTGGTCCCTTTGGTTCCTCCCCTTCCATGTTCCGATTGGTTGCTTCCGTGAGCCTGATTGCGTTTTTGCTTCATGATTGGCTGAAATCAGTAGCGTCATCAGCGGCCGGAGGGGCGGGGGATGAGGGAAGTTGGCGTGAGAGAGACCCGGCTGGAGGAGGTTTCAGGCCTGTCCTCCTCGGCGGCTACGGCTTCACCAACGCCGGCCGCTGGCCGCCGCCGCTGACCCTGCCGCCTCTGGAACGCGGAGAAGGAGGAGGAGCGGCCGGAGGACTAGGAGTAGGGGGTGGGCCCCGGGGAGTGGAATGCACATCGCTACAGCTTGGTAGTGAATGCTGAGGAGAGTCACGGTTGCTGCAGTCTGTGCCACCGGGAGGAAGTTGTGGTGTGCTGCCGGGCGGGAGCTCGCGGCGCTGTGGAGAATTGAAGTGCGGGGTCGGTGTGAAGACTCTGCCAGACCCTTTCCTAAAACTCTGGCCATGCCTGGAAGGAACAAGGCGAAGTCCACCTGCAGCTGCCCTGAGCTGCCGCCTAATGGACAGGATTTGGGCGAGAGCGGCCGAGTTGCCCGTCTAGGAGCGGACGAATCTGAGGAGGAGGGACGGGGCAGGTCTCTTAATAACGCCGGAGACCCGGAGATCGTCAAGTCGCCCAGCGACCCCAAGCAGTACCGGTGAGGGAGGAGGCTGGACCCGGGAGGGCGGGCGGGGTGAGGGAAGAACCGGCTGCGGGTCTGTTGGTGCGGCCGTCACTTCTTGTCTCCGTATCTCCTGAAGAAGTAAAGGGCCTTTCCCCCCCAAATGCTTTCTTGGGTGGCGGTGGCAAGGGCATAGGGCTCTGTGGTGGCACATCGGTGCTATGTGTGTGATATCGGATCCCACAAGGAATCAGGACGTCAGAATGGCAAGAGCTCCTTGAGTAATTTTGACATTTGCTAAAGCAAGAGTTGAGGTTTCTGAGAGGAAGGCAGGCTGGCGTTTGGATAGTATGTTATGAGGAAAGGTTGACGGAGCTGGGGGTTTTAATTTTGGAAGAAAAGGTATTTTTTTTTTTTTTTTGCGGCACCGGGGATTGAACTCACAGCCTTGCGCCTGCCAGAGCAGGCGCTTAAGCCACTGAGCCAAACTCCCAGCCCTGTTTTTTTGAGGCAGGGTCGCACTATGTAGCTCAGGTCGGCCTTGCGCCGCGTTGTAGCCCAAGCCGGCCTCGAACTCACAACGCTCCGCCTACCTCAGCCTCCCGAGTGCTGAAGAAAAGGTATTTTAAGGGAATACTATCACTAAACAAAAATTTCTGAGGAGTCCTTAAGTGAAAGGGAGTATTACTAGCAGGTGAAAGTTACACAAGTGGCTTCTGTAAAATCACTTCGCATCATAGTTGACCTAAAACGAAGGAGCTTGTTTCCGTGGATAGCTGTTCATACTAGAATGGTTGGGTGACCACTGCCAAAAGTGTGTTAAAGAGGACTTGGGCTTCGGTTGTGTGAGTGGTAGGCTTGTACGGTTTTTTGTAATCTTGAGTTTTTTCTTTTGGTTTATGCAGTAATCCTCTAACCATTTTTTTTTTTTTTTTTTTTTTTTTTTTTTTTTTTTTTTTTTTTTTGCGGCACCGGGGATTGAACTCGCAACCTTGTGCCTGCCAAACAGGCGCTCAAGCCACTGAACCAAACCTCCAGCCCTGGTTTTTTTGAGGCAGGGTCGCACTATGTAGCTCAAATCCAACCTTGTGCTCGCTTAGTAGCCCAAGGCGGCCTCGAAATTACAACGCTCCTCCTACCTCAGCCTCCCGAGTGCTGGGATTAAATGTGTGCGCCACCTCGCCCGGCCCTCTAACCATTTCTAAGAAACGGTGAGCCAGGTATTTAGCTTAGTGGCTTAAGCGCCTGCCTGGTAGGTTTGAGGTTGTGAGTTCAATCCTGGGTACCAAGAAAAAAAAAAAAGCATTTTGCAAGTCTAATAAATGGTGATTCATTCATTCCTCACCGGAGTAGTTCCTTGAGAGCCAGTTTATTTCATAGACTATTGTGACTGTGATTTATTTTATTTTATTTTATTGTTTTTGAAACAGTGTCTCGCTGTGTAGTTCTGACTGCCCTTGAACTCACTGTGTAATCCAGGCTGGCCTCGAACTTGCCCTGATCCTCCTGCTTCAGCCGCCCAAGTGCTGGGATTACCATGTGTCATCATGCCCTGCCATATTTAAATAGACTATATTGTCCTAATTTCTATTTGCAGGTTGAGAAAATTGAGACCCAGAGAGTTTGCTTCTTGCTAAATACACAGCTAAATAATACCAGAGCTGGTATGAAAATTTTGGACATCTGAGAACAAATCCAGTACACCATTTGCTGATTTTTAGAAGGTTCTTACTGATCATGAATTGTAAATGAGGGACTCTAGGTTCAAATTTTTTATAAACTTAAGTGTTAGATAAATCTTTTACATTGTGGCACCATTCCCATTTCACAGATGACCAACCGGGGCCTAGAAAGACGTGCCTTAGCCTCAAGTTTAAGATGAGTTGTTTTTCCATTCACTCCATTTCTGGAGATTAACAGAACATAATTCTTTGTGTTATTTTTTTCCAGGCTGCCAGTGTCAAGGTATGTTCATAGATCAGCCAGGTTTTCTGTTTTCCTTACCAAAGATGTGATTGTATTGGTAATTTGTAAATGCACAAGTTGAAAACTTGGTAAAAGTTGCTTATTTTTTACCTTCCAAATTAAATTTTTAATAATGGCGTCAGAATTTTTTTCCTTTTTATATAAAGTTACACAATAGCTAATGTTTATGGACTACATATTATGTGTCTGTTACTGTTTTAACGGCTGTACACTGTTTCAGATACTGTTCTCACTGCTTTAGATATATTTAATGATCTTATTTTCTGCAAATTTATTTAGCAAATACGTATTAAATCTTACTGCGAACTAGGTGCTGAGCTTGCTTAAATCTTTTTTGAAACTTGGTTAAATATAATACAATAAATAACATTTTATTCTGTATAGTATGCAACAATTATTAAGACAGTTCTTTTAATGAATTTATAATGTATTAGAGGGACACAGACACATAACAATAAAATTAGGGCACTAAAGTTTTACAGAAGGCAGAATGGAAATATGTGCTATAGATTGAGGAATAAAGTATGAGTAAATTCCACCAAGGAAGAAAGGAAAGTCTTCAAAGGGGAGATCACGCTTAATAGGTATTCTTTTAATAAATGGTTGTGTTTCTGTCTCCATGTGGCCTTTTAAGTCACTGTCGTTTGTTTCAGTTTACTTTAAAATGGAGGTTGAACACAATAGTGTTTTTCAATAACTTCCTTTTTAGAAGAGCTCATCTGTTCATCTTTACCTGTTTTGTATAGTGGGGTTTTAGTAGACTTTTGGAGAAAAGATTTTGTTGCACTAAAACAAAGGTGGAATGCTTTGGGACTGGATGGTCTTTAAAGATTTATTCAGCTGGAGATGATGGTAAATGCCTGTAATCCTAGCACTCTGGGAGAAGTTCAAGTTCAAGCCCAGGCTGGGGTTCAGTGATACTTTATTTCAAAGTAAAAAACTAAACAGGCTGGGGGATGTAGCTCAGGGGGAAGGCCCTGGTTTCAATTCCCAGTACAATTAAATTCACTGTCTGAATTTTTGTAACCAGAAACAGGTATCTCCAAACTAGTGAACTAAATTATCCTTTCAAGAGTTGCTCAGGTGTCATCTTCATAAAGCTTTTCCAGGCAGAAGTATTTCTGTAGAATTTTGTACATGATCTAATTCAGGATACAGCTATCAAATTATATGTCTCTTGAATATGTGAATAAGCACTAAAGGAACAGTGTGATGGAGATGTCTTAAAACATTTACTGGACTTCATTTATTAAGTAATTACCTGATGAATTTTACTTTGCTATATGTGTAATGTGTCTTCATGCTTTTTGAAATGTTTTCAGTATCTCTGGGGCTGTTAATTTTTATTTTATTTTTATTTTTATTTTTATTTTTTTTGGCGGCACCGGGGATTGAACTCACAACCTCGCGCCTGCCAGGGCAGACGCTTAAGGCACTGAGCCAAACTCCCAGCCCTGGTTTTTTGAGGCAGGGTCGCACTATGTAGCGCAGGCCGGCCTTGTGCTCGCGTTGTAGCCCAAGCCGGCCTCGAACCCACAACGCTCCGCCTACCTCAGCCTCCCGAGTGCTGGGATTATAGGCGTGCGCCACCACACCCGGCTTTATTTTTATTTTTTGATACTAGGAATTGAACTCAGGACTTTGGCTTGTCAGGCAGGTACTGTGCCACTGAGCTATATCCCTGGCCCAGTTAAAGTTTTTTGTAGGGAGCTCTGTAAAGCCAGATGCTGATTCCTGTCCGAAAGAATTAATGAACTGCAGGTTGTCAGCTGTTATTCAGATTTTTATTGGTTTAGAGTAGAAATTCTGGATTGAAAGAATTAGTAGTGGTGCATTCTAAATAGTAAATTACTTTAATATAATAGAGATAATTTGTTAGGAAGTTTGGATCCAACAAGTATAAAACACTTCCCATGTTAATCTGTTTGTAAAAAGACCTGTATTTTCTATGGATGAAGGTAGATGAACAAATATATATGCAACAAATACCAGTGCACCCAACTATGTAAAACAATCACAAACTGACATGAAAAATCAAACAAGTTCTAATATAGTTGCATTCGGAGACCTCACGACTCCACTATCACAAAAAGACAGATCAATTAGACAAAAAAATCAATAATGAAATATTAGAATTAAATCAAACTTTTGAA
>RJWM01028361.1:0-25525 GCA_004363535.1 Dasyprocta punctata | reverse complement strand
ACAGCCTTGCACCTGCCAGACAGGCACTTAAACCACTGAGCCAAACTCCCAGCCCTGGTTTTTCGAGGCAGGGTCGCACTATGTAGCTCAGGCCGGCCTTGCGCTGCGTTGTAGCCCAAGCCGGCCTCGAACTCACAACGCTCCGCCTACCTCAGCCTCCCGAGTGCTGGGATTAAAGGCGTGCGCCACCACGCCCGGCGATCATAGCCTTTTCTATTCCAAATTTTACCTGTTTTCAGATTAAGGCTGTCATTTACATAAGCTTTCTTTTCTTTCTTTTTCTCTTTTCTTCCTACCCTTCTTTCGTTTTTTCCTTCTTTCTCTTACTCCCCACCTCTTTTCATTCAGTCAGTCAGCAGTGCTGTGGATGGAACATGGGGCCTTACACTGGGCAAGTACTGTACTGCTGTGTTAAATCTGCAGCTCAGGTTTCATATTTGAATTTGTATGTTTGATTCATTTAGAGTAATTCCAGTGCTCCAGAGGCTGAGGTAGAAGGATTGCCATGAGTTCAAGTTCAAGGTCTCCCTGGGCTACATTGTGAGTTCAAAGCCAGCCTGAACTACATAGTGAGAGACTGCCTTAAAAGTCCAAAAAATAAAGTTATCCCTATCAGGCCAGACTTACCTTTTTCTAGTTGAGTACCTAATTCTTCCAGCACCATTTTTAAAAGATTTTACCTTTACTATTTTAAGGTGACACAGTTTTGCCTTTACTATTTTTTTTTTCTTTCTGGTACCAAGGATCAAACTCACAGCCTCACACCTGCCAAGCAGACACTTAAGCCACTGAGCCAAACTCCCGACCCTTACCTTTACTATTTTAAGATGTAAATTTTCACATTTATTTAGTCTGATTTTGGACTTCATGTTCTTGTCTATTTTTCAGCTGGCATATTTATCTTTTTTTAATCAAACCTTTATAATTAGTTTTAATATCTGGTGTAACTGATCTATTGCTTGTTCTCAGTTTTCTTGGCTAGTCTTATTTTTTTGGACTGGAGATGAACCCAGATCTTTCACACTGAAGTATCCCTAGAATTTTTTTTTTTTTTTTTTTTTTTTTTTAACCCCAGACTTTTTTAAAACAGTCCATAAGTTGCTTGGCCAGGCCAGGCTCCAATTTGCTATCTTCCTTCCTCAGGAAGCATTTTAGGATTACAGCTATGTGCTACCATGCCCAGCTTTATTGTTTTTCTATGTAAACTTTAGGAACAGTTTATCTGGTTCCAGAAAACAAATATTTTCTATTGAAATCGTATTAAATTTGTAAAATAATTTAGAGGAAAGGGACATCTTCATGATGTATTTCTATCCATGTATATAATAATGTATTTTCTCTTAGTTTTTTATTTCGTGACATTGTCTCATTATGTTGCTCAGGTTGGCCTTAAACTCAGTTTCCTCCTGCCTCAGCCTCCCCAGTAGCAGGAATAACATTTGATTCAAATTTCCTTTTGAAGCCAGACGTGGCGACGCACGCCTTTAATCCCAGCAGGAGGCTGAGGTAGGAGGAACGTTGTGAGTTCAAGGCCGGCCTGAGCCACACAGTGCAATCCTGCCTCAAAAAAACAGGGCCAGGAGTTTGGCTCAACGGCTTCCGCACCTGTCAGGCAGGCACGAGGTTGTGAGTTCAATCCCCGGTGCTGCAAAAAAAAAGAAAATTTTCTTTTTGATTCCTCTGGAGCATTAGATTTTCTTCATACAGGTTTTAAATATTTCTTACAAAGTTGTTAACTTTATTCCCAGTTCAACTTTATGAGTTACCATTTGTAACTCTTATAAATGGTAATCAAGCAGGGGTCATCCCTGTATTTTGAGTAATGGAATTGCCTTCATTGTTTGGCTATTACATAAAATGCTGACTTTTTGGTCAGATACACAATTGTGATTACTCACATAGATGTGGATTATCCATGGTGGCTAAGTCTCTGGTGCTATTAATAGAAACGGAAAGCTTCAAGACTATTTCTGTTCTCTGGATGCACGTTAGGAGAGATATTAATGAAAGCCAGGTGTGGTTGTGCACACTTGAACTCTCAGCCCTTTGCGGACTGAGGCAGGCAGGCTGCCACAAGTTCCAAGACAGACTGAATTTACATAGTGAGACCCTGTCCACCCGCCTCTCCCAAATCAACTGGGATAAAAATAAGGTGCTGGATAAGACATCCATTCTTACTCTTCTGCCTCTTATACATTCCCTCCTTTTAGGCAACGAAATCACTAAATTTCTGTTTCTCTTTTGTGTTCTTTTCATTCCTTATTTCTTAAAAGTGTTGTTTTAAGTTGATTTTTGTTACACTGTTTTTATCTGCTTTGTGATAGTATTTTTCAGATATCTGACTTAACTGTTGAGAAATTATACTGCCCATTTTCACTTTTTTGTACAGTATCGTGTATGACAAATTATTTGTTATATTTGTATGAGACTGGAGCTCCAGTGTTGCAGTTAGCATGCAGTACTTACACGTTTGTATGAGAATGATTTTCCTAAATACCATTCTGTATTTAAGACCTCATATGCCTCCTCTAGAGTTCCAGCAAAGGACTCCTCCTTCTGTGATTTGCTAACCTAAATTCTTTACCATTCTTTGCATCCAGAACATGTTCACTTTTCAAAGTTGCTAAATTTGATTTCTCTGGACCCCATCCCCAAGCACTTTTCAAACCATACTTTCTGCTTTCCCCACAGTCCATTTCCTCTTTAATCTAGTTCTTTGATCTACTTTTTCTCTCCCCCTTCCCACTCCCCCCAGCTTTGAACTCACCGTGTAACTCAGGCTGCCTTTGAATGCATGCTGATCCTCCTGCCTCAGCTTTCTAAGTGCTGACATTATAGGTGTGCAGCACCACACCCAGCCCCTCTTCCATTCTGTAAAAAATACTAGCTGCAGACTTCAAAATTCTTCAAGTTCAAGCTAGGCATGGTGGCGCACGCCTTTAATCCCAGCACTCGGGAAGCTGAGGTAGGCAGAGCGTTGTGAATTTGAGGCTGGCTTGGGCTACAACGTGAGCGCAAGGCCGGCTTGTGCTACATAGTGCGACCCTGTCTCAAAAAACTAGGGCCAAGAGTTTGGCTCAGTGACTTAAGCACCTACCTGGGCAGGCACAAGGTTGTAAGTTTGATCCCTGGTGCCACCAAAAAAAAAATTTTTTTCTTCAAGTCCATAGAACCCTTCTCTGCATTCGTATTTCTTCCTAAGGCTTCTGTTCAACTTCCTGTTTGGGTCTCCTACATGAGTCTGATTAGAGAGTTTAGAGGGGTTTTTTTTTGTGTCCTTAGTTTTTTTGTTTATTATTAGACTCAGTTGCAGTTTTCACAGAGGGCTTAATTTTAGAAGATAGACATTTCTTGCTTTGGTCAAAGATACAGGAATAAGGGCCATAGTAAAAATCCATAGGAAAAAAACCAAAGCCTGGGTAGGAGTATGGTGCTAGAGAAAAATTGCAACCAGCCATGTGGAGTGTGAGCAGATTTTCTATTTAAGTAAAATTCTGAGAGCTAATTCTCTGTCTGTATTTCTGGATGTATGAAGACTTAAAATGACTCAGTGAGATAGGATTCAGCCAGGTATGGTGCATACCTGTAATCATTCCAGCTTTCAGGAGACTGAGGTGGGAGGGTTACCATGAGTTGTAGGGCAGTCTAGGCTACATTGTGAATTCAAGGTGAGCCTGAACTACACGGAGACCTTGCCTCAACAACATTAAAATTTAGAATTCAGAAAGTCCTAGGTTTCCAGACAGAGGTGGCACACACCTGAAGTCCTAGCATGTGGGAGGCTGGAGGCAAGAGGATCACCATGAATTCTCAGCCAGCCTGAACTATGTAGTGAGCCCCTGTCTCAAAAAAAAAGAGAAAAAGATCTTTTGCCTATACATGCGTGTGTTTTAATCACAAGGTAAAAAAATCATTACTTTTTTCTCTTTCACAGGGCCACTTCCTTGTGCATCTCTGGAAAGTACATCTTTCTCATCCTTCAGATGACCCAGGGGCCCCAAAGGGCTCATCCTGAATAATAGAATGATATTTTGGTCACAACAATAACAGTTTGGCACTGTCATTTACCCCAGTAGGAGGTTTTTAAAGAGACCAAACTGGATATGTTCTTACATTGAAGAAGACAAACTGGACAGTAAAGAAAGAAGTAAAAAGAGTCTGTCTAGGTGAGTGAATGACAACTAGGCTTGTATAAATGGTTAATTGTGATATCTCTAAAATGCTTTTGGGACCATTTCCTTATATGCCCTAGTCTTAGGTTATCACTTGGTTTGGATTTCACAGATATTCCAGTGACAGTTCTAGACATGATTTATTTCTGTTATAGTACTCTACTTTTTGGTTTTTGTTTTTTAATCCTGGAGATTGGACCTCAGGAGGGCTAAACTTTTGTTGTTGTTGTTTTCTTCATACAGCAAGATTTATTGAGGGTCTACTAGGTGCCTAGTACTGTGCCAGTCACCAACTCAGACCTGTAGCCCTGTCCTCAGTGGCTCTTGTGGCCTAAGCTTTATATATCCCCAACTCTTTGCCCTTTAATTTTTTTGTGTTTTAGGCCTTTTTTTTTTTTTTTTTTATTGTGAGGGGACAGGGTCTCCCTTTGTGGCTCAGGCTGGCCTCAAACTCACTATGATCCTCCTGTCTCAGCCTCCTGGGTGCTACGATTACTGCTGTGTACTACTCAGCTGTACTCAGCTCTTTTCCCTTTGAGACAGGGTTTCACTAAATTGCCCACGCACTAGTTGCAAACTTCCATCCTCCTGCATTAGCCTTCCTAGTAACTGGGATTACAGACTTAGCCACTACCCTCAGAAAGTACTGTACTTCTTTTTTGGTACCAGGAATTGAACTCATGACCTCGCACTTGCCAGGCAGATGCTTGTGCCACTGAACTGTATCCCCAGCCTCTGTACTGTACTTCTTTCATCTGATTCTGAAGGGTTGTGTATCCCTCTCATCTGTATCTTGATGTTAACACTTTTTACTTTATTTTTACTACTTTTTTTTTTTTCAGCACCGGGGATCACATTCACAACCTTGCGCCTGCCAGACAGGTGCTTAAGCTACTGAGCCAAACTCCCGGCCCTGGTTTTTTGAGGCAGGGTCACACTGTGTAGCTCGGGCTGGCCTTGCACTTACGTTGTAACCCAAACTGGCCTCAAACTCACAACGTTCCTCCTACCTCAGCCTCCCAAGTGCTGCGATTAAAAGCATGCGCCACCACGCCCTGCTTTTACTACTCTTTTGATTGTTTTCCTTCAGTCTCATATTCAGTTTCCTATCTTCTTATGTATATAGTCTCCTTTCCTCGTGTGTTATCTTTTATAGATTTTATATCTTTTCATATCATCTGATATTTAGGTTCCTTTTTACAACTTGGTACCTTGTCTCTTTCAGTGGTTAAGGGCCTCAGAATTATATTTCACATTTGCATTCTTACCTACCTCCCCTTTGATAGATCAGCAAATCCACCATTCTTCATTTTCTTCTTTCACTGGTGCCTTTTTGGTACTTTTGGTGAATGATATGTTAGGGAAAAAGGAAGAAAAACCAAAGTTATGAGCTCACCAGTCTGGACAGGTTTATTTAGAAGAAACCTGAGAAGAGCTGCCCTGCCACTTAGACCAGACCTATACAGTCTTAGACCAGGCTATAAGGTCATTTATAAGATCATGAGCATAAAGCAGGGCTGTGAAAGGAGAGTCAAAATGGTACTTTCAAGGAGGAGAGTTTGATGAAAAGGAGTTGTGGCTACCTGCCAGGGACAAAGCTTGAGAAAGTATGGTGGTGGTTGCCTGTCAAGAGTAAGGCTGAAGAGTGATGCAAGTTACAGGATTAAGCCATGGTCACGGGGCTTTATTAACAACCCATGATTGTATATCTTTAGCAGATATAAAAGAACAGTGGGTTGGAAAGAGGCTTCAGTGGTCTGGTCAACCTATGACGGTGACAGTTGGATTCCTTCACTATATAGGAGTGTTTTTTAATGTCTTTGTTTTTTAGTACATGACTTCATAAATATTTTTGAACATTGAGATATACAGCAAGAAGTCTCCTCTTAGCTCTGACCCTTGTCCTGTATTCCTTTCCAAAAATAGTCACTTTGAAGAGTTTCTCACATATCCGTCATTAGGTAGCCTATGAATAAACCAGTATATATTATGTATCTTTGCCACAAATATGTTATTTTTGGGTCAGGGATTTAGCTCAGTGGCATAAGCGCCTGCTGAGGTCATGAGTTCAATCCCTGATACCAAAAAAAAAAAAAAAAGGCTATTTTTATATAAACCTTCCTTGCACATTTTCATGTGAATAGTGACATGGTACACACCTATTGTATACATGATTTTTTTTTTTTTTCCCTAAGAATTCTCTCAACACATTAATTGAACTTGTCTCAGTGGGCATTTACGTTGCTTCTAGACTTGTGCGATTGAAGACTTAACTGTAAATACTTGTTTATATTGATTTGCAGAGGTACACAGACAAGACTACATGATGATTTACTCTTAATGAAAGTGATATTGAAACAGGGACATTGCTCTCAAAAGTAACCAATTTACATTTTTACCCCTAGGTAAGTTACTGAATGTTAGATGTTAGTTACTGTTTCATGTACTAGGAAATGTCAGTGATCAAGATAGTCAAAAATTTCTCCTAGAAGCTGTGTTGTAGTTGGGGAATAGTGTGGATAAGAAGTAAAAAACATGATTCATCAAATAGTGACAAAGTGCTATGGGAAAAAAGCAAGAAAGATGGGGATTTAGCTCAGCAGTTTAAGTGCCTTCCTGGCAAGCATGAGATTGTGAGTTCGATCCCTGGTACCAAAAAAGAAAATCGACTGTACTGAGGGCCATTTGGAGATGTAATTTAATTTTAATTAGTTTTTTTTTTATTGGGGTCAGTACTGGGGATTGAACCTGGGGTCTTGATCATACTCTACCACTGAGCTGTACCCCACCCCCACCCCCCAGGTTGTGTTTTAAAGTAAGTTGGTCAAAGAGAAGTCTCATTGAGAAAGCAGTACTTGAAGAAACGTCTAAAGAGTGTGAGGGTGGAAAGTGGCATTTGGGGAAAACTACCCAGAAAGATTAAAAATATTAAAAACCCTAACATAAGTTGCATGTGGTGGTGCATGTCTGTAATCCCAGCACTTGGGAGGCAGAGTCAGAAGGAGTGTCATAAGTTTGAAGGCATACTAGGTTATGTAGTGAGTTTGAGACCAGCCGGAACTGTAGCAAGATCCTGTCGTCAAAACGCAAAAAAAAAAAAAAAAAAAAAAAAAAATCACAACTATTTCCTACTTTTTTTCTCCCAGTACTGGAAATCAAATTCAGGGCCTTGCACTTGCCAGGCAGGTGCTGTGCCACTGATCTGCATCCCCATCCCTATTTCCTACTCGATAACAGTTTTTTCTTCCTTCACTGTCAAAAAGTGGGCATAGCTATCTACCATCTTAGAAGAAAGGATCTATTTATGTTGGAATCACCTTTCTTGGAGTGATTGTTTCTTGGACACTTCTTGTTTCATTGGTGTTTTGATGATGTGTGAAGTTGTTTCCTTATCTTTTTTTGTCTTTCTTTACCTGAACCCATTTTACAGGCTAGGCTCACCTAAACAGAAAATACCCTCAGTATCCTCCAGGAGTGCTGTGGGTTACAGATGTGCACCACCACACCCACCCTAATACTTGCCTTTGATTATGATGTGCTCTAATCCAGGTCTTGGCTAATCATTTAAATTTGAATTCTGTTTGTTTGTTTGGTACGGGTGGTCTCCCTGTGTGGTTCAAGCTGTCCTTAAACTCATTATTCTAGCTCAGGCTGGCCTCGAATTTGTATTAATCCTCCTCCATCAGCCTCCCAAGTGCTGGGATTACAGGTGTGTACTACCATGCCTGGTTTATTTTTGGTGTTTTGAGATAGAGTCTTATTGTGTAGTGTAGGCTGGCTTTGAAGTTGCTTATGTAGTCCAGGCTGGCCTTGAACTCATGGCAATCCTCTCTTAGCCTCCACGGTGCTGTGATACAGGTGTGGACCACCATGCCCTGAATTCAATTTTCATTAAAATGTTCTCATTAATTTTCCTTTTTTGCTAAGCCTCCTGATTGTTCATACTACTTCACGTTTTGTTTTACATGTTACATTTTAGTGTCTAGGATCTATATTATAACCTTTTGAAGGGAAGGTTTATATTTTATTCTTCTGGGAGTTTTTTGCATACACAATCTATTGTGTGCTGTTAACTGTTAAAGAAATTAACTTGTTCCTTTTTTTTTATAGTACTAGGGATTAAACACAAGGCCTCACACAGGGTACATAAGCACTCTACCACTGAATTACAGCCCCAGCCATTTTTAAATTTTGAGACACAGGGTCTTGCTGAACCACCCAGACAGAACTAGAACTTGCGATCCTCCTTCCTTACCCACCAAGTGCTAGGATTACAGGCATGTGTTGCTGCACCTGGTTTCGTTTTGGTTTCTAGTATTCCATCAAAGTTCAGACTTTGAATTTTGTTTTTGCCTTCTCTTGAATTTAAACTTTTTTTTTGTTTTGTTTTGTTTTTGTCGGTACTAGGCATCAAACTCACAACCTTGCACCTGCCAAGCAGGCACTTTAGCCACTGAGCCAAACTCCTGGGGTCACCACGCCTAGCTGGATACATTCCCAACCCTTTCCTTATTATTTTAAGATAGAATCTAAGTTGTTAAGTTGTCCATCACCATGCCTGGCTGAATCTAAACTTTGTACTCTACTCTCCCCCTCGTGTTTCCCTCACACCATTTTTCTCCCCTTGATATTGCCCCAGTATGTTTTAAATGTATACTGTCAGTCATTCAAGAAAAAAAAAAAGAGCCCTTGGTGCAGTCCAGAATTTCAGGTTACAGTTTGGATGATAAAAGACTTTTTACTACATACAAGTTTGCGTTTAAAACCATTTCATATAAAACACTTACTTTAGAAAAAGTAAACATGAGCCGGGTATGGTGGCGCACACCTTAATCCAAGCACTCGGGAGCCTGAGGTAGGAGGAGCATTGCGAGTTCAAGGCCGGCTTGGGCTATACAGTGCGACCCTGCCTCAAAAAACCAGGGCCAGGAGTTTGGCTCAGTGACTTAAGTGCCTGTCTGACAGGTGCGAGGTTGTGAGTTCAATCCCTGGAGCTGCAAAAAAAAAAAAAAAAAAACTAGGGCTGGGAGTTTGGCTCAGTAGCTTAAGCGCCTGCCTGCCTGGCAGGCGTGAGGTTGTGAGTTCGATCCCCAGTGCCGCCAAAAAAAAAAAAAAAAAATAGTTGTCATGCTCCATACGTGTAATCCCAGCAGTCTGGAAGGCTGAAGCAGGACAATTGCAAGTTCCAGCTTACTCTGGACAATTTAACAGCTTAGATTCCATCTTAAAATAGTAAGGAAAGGGTTGGGAATGTATCCAGTGCCAAGGCCATGGCTGGGTTCAAATCTCCAGTAACACTTTTTTTTTACAAAAGTATGCATATGCATAACATCCATTGGTTTGTCTTTTTTTTTTTTTTTTTTTTTTTTTTGGCGGCACCGGGGATTGAACTCACAACCTCCCAGGGCAGGCGCTTAAGGCACTGAGTCAAACTCCCGGCCCTTGTCTTAAATTTTTAAAAAATCCACAGGAGAGCCAGATTACACCTGTAATCCCAGCACTGTCTTCAGAACCTCCCTTCTCCCCCCACCAAAAAATTCCCTGGGAGTAAGAAGTTCTGCTATAGAATGGTAACCACACATGATGATATACTGTGTATTCCTAAAAGCAAGAGAAAAGGATTTTCAGTGTTTCACTATGAAAAATGACAAAAGTTTGAGAAGATAGACATTTCTAACCTTATTTTGTGGTTCTGGAATTAAACTCATGGTCCTTATATATACTACACAAGTATTCTGCCATTGATTCACATCCCCAGTCCTTAAAAAATTTAAACATTACACAATTTAGATATGTATCAAAACATCACATGAAACCCCTTCAGTATGCATAATTTTCATGTTTCTATATATCAGTTTAAAAATAAACATTTATTAAATAATTGTTTATTTGAAAAACTTTGGTTCATTAGTTATAGGGCTTTTCGAAGTTGATGCATTTTATTAATGTAGTATGAAAACTTTTTTCTTTCGAAATAGCGTCTCAATATGTAGTTCAAGCTGGCCTCCTGCCTCAGCTTCCCGAGTGCTAAGATAGGTGTGTGCCATCATGCCTGTCATGTATGTTAATATCACCAGTTTTCCTGAGTGTTGGAATTGTGGGATGTTCCACTTTACACCTAGCTGAAAATTTTTTTTAAATTTGGAAAGTTACCAATTACATGGTAGAGGATACTAATTTTCTGAAATTATACTTTTTGTTTAATTTCTCAAATTTTATTATTGTTAATGTATTATGTCAGTTGTTTTCCTTAAAATGGTTAACTCACTTCATTCTATGTGAAGAATTAAGTAATACCTAAGTCTGATATTCTTCCAAGTAAGATTGTTGTGAAAGCAGGCAACCTAAATGATTGCCTGTGTTTTTTTTTAAAGACTTCTCTAACTAGCATGCTTAGTGTACAAAAGAAGTTTACACATCTTAAAAAGTTTTCATAGAACTAATTGTCTTAGTTACTTTTCACTCGCTGCTGAGACAGAATACCTGATGCCCAAAACTAGGAAGGGAAAGATTTATTTCTCACAGTTCTTGGGGGTTTTAGTCCATACTTAGTTGACTCCAAGGTGGCATGGTGTGATGGGGCAGTCATTCATGGTGGCCGCCAAACAGTAAGGTGAACTGGTGAGAGAGAGAGAGAAAAGACATGCTTTCCTCTTGTCCTTACTCTGTATGTTGGCCTCACCCCTGGGTGGGTGCAGTACTCACATTGCCAATCCCAGTGCTAGACAACAAACCAATCACAAACGCCAAACTCTGTTCCATCCAAATTACATGAGGCCTTTTGGGGGGACACAGAATCAAACCAGTACACTAATATTTGTCATTCTTGGTTTGCTTGCATGGTTTGTCTGTATTTTGCACAAATTCATTTGTAGTAAAAGCCCTCTCAATACTAGTTTCTACATAGTTAGGGGCATTGCCTTTTTTGGCTACTGATTTTGATGGTTGACATTTTCCAATAGCAACCTGAGAGAAAAGTTCCTTTAGAGGTGAAATTTTTGAGCACTTATGTACCTGAAAAGTGTAGTTGTTGTTGTTGTTGTTGTTGTTGTTGTTGCTTTTGTTTTGGTACTGACAGTCATACTCAGGACCTTGCTGCACTTGCCAGTGTTGTTCCCATTTTTGAGACAGGATCTCACTATTGTAGTACAGGCTGGCCTCGAACTTACAGCAATCTTCCTGCCTCAGCCTCTCATGCTGGAACTACAGGCGCATACCACCATGCCTCGCCTGAAAAGTGCCATTATTAAAATGTCCATTATATTGATAAATTAGACTTAGGATTTTTTTTCTCAAAATGTTGTCTTCTAGTTCCCTGTGTTCCTTTTAAGAAATTTGATGCTAGCCGGGCGTGGTGGCGCACGCCTTTAATCCCAGCACTCGGGAGGCTGAGGTAGGTGGAGCGTTTTGAGTTCAAGGCCGGCTTGGGCTGCAACGCGAGCGCAAGGCCGGCTTGAGCTACATAGTGCGACCCTGCCTCAAAAAACCATGGCTGGGGAGTTTGGCTCAGCGGCTTAAGCGCCTGCCCTGGCAGGCGCAAGGTTGTGAGTTCAATCCCCAGTGCCACCAAAAAAGAAAAAAGAAATTTGATGCTATTCAGAGCCCTATTTTTTCAGTAATACATCTCTGAAAACATCTTTTTTTGTCAAGTGTTAAAATATTGTGCTTAGGTAGGGTCTTATTTATTATGTAAGTACCAAATGGGCCCTTTATCTCTGGGGATTCATGACTTTTGAAGCAGATTTTCATTGTTATTCTTAGAATAAATTTCCTCTAATTAGTGTTTTTTCCTTTGAGATTTTTTTCCCGTATGGGAACCCAGGGCCTTTGCACTGAGCTACATGTTTATTTTGTTTTGTTTTTTGAGACAGGGCCTCACTGTGTAGCATAGGGTGGCCTTGAACTCACAGCAGTCCTCCTGCTTTAGACTCTCGAGTCTTGTGATTACAGGCATGCACTGCCACACTGGATGCTCTTTATTACTTCTATTTCAAGGCAGTCTTGCTAATAGCCTCAGCTGGGCTTGACCTTCTGCCTTGTTAGCCTTCAGCTTTCTGAGATTCAGTTATTGCTTTTCTTTGTTTATTCTGAACAATTGTTATTAAAACTTCCACCAGGAAATGATACTTTCCCTTTGCAATGGTATTGCATCAATGTATCTGCTGGCCATGCCTAAGTTTGCCTGAGTTAGATAATATAAAAAATGTTTTTGAAAGTGCTGGGAGTTTGGCTCAGTGGCTTAAGCGCCTGTCTGGCAGGTGTGAGATTATGAGTTTGGAGTGAAGAGATCTGTTCTTTTTGTGATGGTGGTGATGTTTGTTTTTTAAGACACGGTCTCACTGTGTGGTCCAGGTTGGCCTTCAACTTGATATGTAGCTGAAAGTGGCCTCAAACTCATGGTGATCATCCTACCTCAAACTCCCAAATGCTGGGATTACAGACATGTGCCACTACACCCGGCAGAGACCCTGTTCTTGATAAATATTAATATTCTACATCAGCTTTCCCATCTTCTGCATAGTCTTAATTACTGTGGAAACTTTTCATATGCTTCTTACAGATTTTAATACTTTTTCACTGGGAAAATATCTTCTATAGCCTGAATTTAAAATGCTTCTGCTCATCCTCTTGATGCCAGAATTATTGGCTAGTACAACCATGCCTGACCTCTACCACCTGTCTTTCTTTCTCTCAGCTGAGGGTTGAACCCAGTGCCTTTGCACTGAACTGGATTCACAGCCCTTTTTTATTTTGATACTGTGTCTTGCTAACTTGCCCAGGCTGGGCTCAAGTGTGCCTTCTTCCTGTCTGAGCCTCCCCTTGTCCAGGGAGTATAGGCATGAGCTGCTGTGCCCAACTCTGTTTTGATCTGCCCTTTTTTTTTTTTTTTTAAGAGAATAAAACACAACAAAACATAATAAAGCCAATCAAAACAAAGCACTGAAAGTGGTATAGAACTTCAAAATAGGATAATAAGAAATCAACAGTGATGCTGAGGCAGGAGGATTGTTGTAAGTTCAAGACCAGCCAGAACTGCATAGTGAGCCCCTATCTCAAAAAAATAGGGCTGGGGTTTTAGCTCAGTGGCCTAAGTGCCTGTGAGTTTGATCCCCTGTACTAAAAAAATCAACAATGGCTACCATAATATATCTTGCTGCCTTCACAATAGTTGTCCATACCATCAGACATAGCAAAATCAAACAAAACAGTAAAACCAATCAAAACTTAATTTAACATTGAATAAAACAAAACAATAAACTGGAACAAAACGGAACAATACTGCATTGTGATCTTCAAAATAATTGTTTAGGTTAGCAGACACAGGAATAAAACAAAACAGTAACATGGAACAAAACGGAATTTCAAAAACAAGACAGGAGGATAAGCCCCACAGTCAACAATGTGTACTGTTATCCTCCAAGTAGATAACCAGACAACCAGCCCCAGACCTGCAGTCAACCAAACAATACAAGCATCAAGCTATTCCTTTCCCCTCAGTTGCTGTCATCTCACCCTGAGTCCTCCAAAACAGCAGTGGTGAGGGTGCTCTTCTGGTTTTTAAACCTGCGCACCGGGTGGCTCACAGGAAGGCATGGTTTCTTTTCTGGCTGAGGCTCTTACCTGACACCATGGTGGAGCCTGCTTCATGAGAAGGTGTGGTTTCTCTTCTGGCTGAGGCTGTTACCAATCAGCATAGCAGAGCCTGCTTCATGGGAAAGCTTTGCTTCCATTTTAATGGGGTTCCTCAAATGTGTGTCGAATATTTGCTGCAACATTTTATTTAAACATGGCTCACCAGAGGTGATCATGCACTCTTACCTGGAAAGCGTCATTGGATGAAAGTAAAATGCTTTATGGACCAATCATCTCCTCCCCTTAAAAATGTTACGTTGCCTTACTGTAATGAATTCAGCCATGATCTGATCCTTTGTTTTTGCCGGTGAAATTTAAATGCAAGTAATGGTTGTCATGGAGGAGCATCCTAGGTTTGTCCTGAGCTTTCTCCAGACAAGGATTATTTTATATCCTGCTTGTAGGAATGTACCTTCATGCACATTTTCTTGGTCTTCTGGACAAACTGGTGCTGAAGGTCCAGTCATGTTTATATCTGGGCAATCCCATTGATTTCAGTATAACAACTCTTCCCTGTGATTTGCTGGATATCCTGTGTGTGGAGCTTTTTGGCATGAGCAAGGTTAAATTTTATGACAAGGAGCATAAGTTGTGACCTGGGTGTATTTCACCCAGCCTTACTCATGTTACTGCATTTGAAGAGGTAGAGTCTCTTTGACTGAGGAAATGTGAGTGTACAGTTGTTTCTTACATCATTTTTTCCAGCTATTATGTGGAGTCCTTATTTTGAGATAGTTGATTCCCTTCATTTTCTTTTTCTGTTTTTGTGGGGCTTTTGTTTTTTTCTTTTTTTCAGCTTGGTTGACATTGGCATCTTTTACAAAAGTCTTGACATAAAGTGAACTTCAAATAATATTCTACTGTAATAGCCAGGGATTTAGGGCTGGGAGTTTGGCTCAACAGCTTAAGTGCCTGTCTGGCAGGTGCAAGGCTGTGAGTTCAATCCCGGGTGCCGCCAAAAAAAAGCCAGGGATTTTAGCTCAGCGGTGTACAGCAGTATAAGTGCCTGCCTGGCAAGCACCAGGTTGTGAGTTCAATCCCTGGTACCAAAAAAAGTTCTATTGTACACTGATAATATTCCAGTTTGTTTCTCTTATTGCAGCATTGCTGTGGGGGTTTGTTTGGTTTTTGTTTGTTTGGTGTTTTTTTTTTTTTTTTGGTCTTGTTGAGACAGTTTCACTATGCAGTTCAGGCTGGCTTCAAACTCACAGCAATCCTGCTTCAGCCTCCAGAGTGCTGGGATTACAGGTGTGTGGCACCACACCTAGCTCTGTATTGTAATCTTTCTGATACGTCCTTTTTTATTGTGAGTTTGTCCTGTTTTCAAACTTGGGTGGGTTTTAGGGCTTGAACTCAGGGTCTTTATCCTGAGGTATATCTCCTGCTATTCATTCATTCATTTGCAGTGCTGCAGATTCAGCCTAGAGTCTTCACACTGTACATCTCCAGCCTTTTTATGTTTTTTATTTTTAGACAACTAAAATGCTAAATTACCCAGGCTGGATTCAAACTCAATGATCTTCCGGCATCAGCCTCTCAGAGAGCTGGAATTATAGGAATCATTCAGATTGGCCTTGAACTCACTGTATAGCCCAGGCTGGCCTCAAACTAATGAGGATGCTCCTGCCTTGAGCACTTTTAGGGCTGGGATCACAGGCCTGCACCACCATGCCTGGTTTGGGCTCAAATTTAAAGATCTTCCTGTCTCAGCCATCCAGGGTGCTGAGATTACAGGTGTATGCCACCAAACCCAACGTGAACTTTCTCATTTGGAATAGTAATCTAAGCTTTGTAAACTCACAAATGTTGATTTTTTTTTTTTTATTTTTTTACCCCAAATTCCTCTACAAGGGTTTTCTTGTCAAAATTTAGTTGGAGACAATGAGTCATGGATTCTAAAATCTGAAATTTTATTTTTTAATGTTTACCATGTGCCACTTACAGTTCTGAGCACTTTATACATTAACTCCTTTAAATGATGTTTCTTTGTATTCTGTTGTAGAATAATCCTGAGAAGATAATGAACAGATAGAGACATCAGCACTTGGAAGGCAAGTTACATCCATCTCCAGTAAACACTGACGGGAGAAAACAGTGAATATAAGAAAATTAGAAAAATCCTTCCTTTTCTCATAAACCTTATTTCTCTTAAGGTAGCAACTTTTTGAAATTTAGGCTTAATTTTGAGGGTATCTGTATAGAAATGGATTACCAGTTTTATTATTCATTTGGAATCATCTACTAGAGCTTACTCCTTCTGATTATAGCCCCTTGTAAGTCAGTGAGGAAATCCCTTTGTACCCTGTTTCATAGCAAAGCATTCCTCACTGGAGCAAAATCCTATGAATTTACTGAATGTGGGTAAACATTTATTCACATGTCTCATTGAACGAAGAAGTTATGCTGAAGAGACACCCTGTGGTTCTAAGGAATATTGAAAAGCCATTAGCTAGATGACGGATCTCATTGAGCAGCAGAAAATTTATGCTGGAGATAAACCAGTGAATATAGCATACTCTCATTGAATACTAGAATTTTATACTGAAGAGAAAGCTTTGAATGTGCTACGTGTGATAAAATTATCTCTCAAACTTTATCCTTTATTTTGCATTTGAGAGATCATACCCAGAAAAGCTTTATAAATGTAAGACATGTTGAAATATCTTCAGCCAAAAGTAAATCCTCATTCATCAAAAAATTCATATTGGAGAGAAATCTTGTGAATGTGGGAAAGCTTCCATTCAGATGTCACACCTCAGTCAGCAGAGAAATGGTGGTGGGGAAAACCCCTTTGCCTGTAAGGTATGTGGGAAAATCTTCAGCCACAAATCCAATCTCACTGAGCATGAGCATTTTCATACTAGAGAGAAACCTTTTGAATGTAATGAATGTGGGAAAGCCTTTAGCCAAAAGCAGTATGTTATTAAACATCAGAACACCCATACTGGAGAGAAGCTTTTTGAATGTAATGATTGTGGAAAATCCTTCAGCCAGAAGGAGAACCTCCTTACCCATCAGAAAATTCACACTGGAGAAAAACCTTTTGAGTGCAAAGATTGTGGGAAAGCTTTCATTCAGAAGTCAAACCTCATCAGGCACCAGAGAACTCACACGGGAGAGAAACCTTTCATATGTAAACAGTGTGGGAAAACCTTTAGTGGCAAATCAAATCTTACTGAGCATGAGAAAATTCATATTGGAGAGAAACCCTTTAAATGTAATGAATGTGGAACAGCTTTTGGCCAGAAGAAGTACCTCATAAAACATCAAAACATTCACACTGGAGAGAAACCCTATGAATGTAATGAATGTGGAAAAGCCTTTTCTCAAAGAACATCACTCATTGTACATGTGAGGATTCATTCAGGTGATAAACCTTATGAATGCAATGTATGTGGGAAAGCCTTCTCTCAGAGTTCTTCTCTCACTGTGCACGTGAGAAGCCATACAGGTGAGAAGCCCTACGGTTGCAATGAATGTGGGAAAGCTTTCTCACAATTCTCAACCCTAGCCCTGCATTTGAGAATACACACAGGTAAGAAGCCTTATCAATGTAGTGAATGTGGAAAAGCTTTCAGCCAGAAGTCACACCACATTAGACACCAGAAAATTCATACTCATTAAGACCTGTAAATAGCTTCAAAATGGGAAAAGATGCACCAGGAATTTGTATCTCACAGTGCATGAGAAATATTTTGAAGCAAAGCATCCTAAGTGAGGTGAACTTTAACAAATGGTAAAACTTTAGAGGTCACAAACATACTGAAGAAAAGACATTCGTATGATGAAGAGACTGTGCCCAACAAAAATAAACTGCGTCAGAAGTAATAGTTTAGATTCATTTCCCAAAAACTGGGAGCAACATAGAGGCCTATTACTATGCTCAGCATAAATCTGGAGATCTTCAGTACAAGAAAAATAAGTTCTGAGTATTACAAAGGAAGAAACAAAAATGTGATCATCTATACATAATAAGTCTTGGTGATAGTGATTCAGCAGAGCAGAAGATACTCCAGAAAGACCTATGCATTTACTCAAATACGGAATATGAAAGAATATGAAAGATGGCATTAGGAGATAAGGAAATTTTTAAAAAATTATTTGGAGGTTGTTTGTTCTTTGAAGGTAGAGAATGGACCATGGATTACACAGAAAAGTAAAACTCACAGGAATTAAAGACAGAATTATTAAGTCAGTATACTAAAAATGATTGACCTTGAGAGTAGGAAAACATTTCTTGTAACAAATTCAAAAATACATGTTAGTTTTACTTAAGTGTGTGCTCAGGAAATACTGGGAGTTATCTTATGATGGAATACTACACATCTGTAAAAATGCAACAGATGAAAGCCACATGTCCATGGAAAACACAGAAGGGAAAAAGGTGGAAAGCAATGCATATAGTACAATGACTTTTTGTAAATTTGAATTATAAAAGTTTCTTTGATGACATTCAATACTTTATATTGCTATTGGATACACATACATATGTAAATGTTTTTGAAATCTGAAGGATACAGATCAAACTCTTGGTGGTGGTCTGGGAAGAGTGGAGAAGGGTTGGGAATGAGTGGGCGGTGGGGGTAGGGAGGGGATTCATCTTTTTATATAAATATCCATTTCTCTGCAAGTAAATGTAAGAAGATACTAATTCTGCATTGTGTTATATGGATATCTTGTCTTATTTTTTGTACTTTTCTGTATTTTTAAAGCTTCACAAAATTAAAAGAATAGGGTGTTAATGAGAATTCTGTACCTGTAGAAGTCACGTTATAATGAATTAATTCCGATCAAATACTAAACTTTTTATAGAAGTTATTTCTAAAAATTTTATCAACAATGTGTGGATGGACTTACTCTATGTAATATGAAATTATCTATTTTATTAAAATTTAAAATGACATATTCCAAATCTGTTTTGTTTTGACAGGTTATAGTATGCCATATTGTCTTTCTTTACATTATTAACCTTTTGTGAAGTACCATTTGGGCTTAGAAAATTTTTTTTTTTTTTAAATACTTGAACTTAGGACCTTTTACATGGTAGGCAAGTGCCCCACCACTAAGCTACATCCCAAACCCTTTTTAGTTTTGAGACAGACTCACTAGATTGCCCAGGGTAGCCTTGTACTTGTGATCTTCCTGCCTCAGCATTCTAGGTATGGGGGTTACAGGTGTGCACCACTGTGCCTGCTTTAATTCATTGAATAAGGATATTTGCGCAAATCAATTTTTGTTGGATGTCAGTTTGACTATCCCATAAATTCAAGTTAACTTTTTTTTTTTTTTTTTGGTACTAGGGATCAAACTCACAACCTCATGCCTGCCAGGCAGATGCTTAAGCCACTGAGCCAAACTGCCAGCCCTAACTTAACACATTTATAATTTTATTTTTAAAAAGAAGACAAAGTTTCTGACCTTCCACAGTTGAGTGCATTAAATACAAATCTAGATCTCAGTCTTCGTATTTTTGAGATTGGGTCTTACTAGCCCAGGTTGGCCGTGAATTTGCCAGCCTCCGCTGAGCTGGGAACAGACATGCTCTGCTACAGCACACCCACTTTGGATTTCTCTCAACTTGTGGAGTATTTCAAACTCCCATTACTTCGACATAAAACTTGTTTCACACAGGATGTGGTGGCAGTGATAAAAGTGGCTATGACCTGGGTAAATCTATTGTTTAAACTAGTCTTTAAATATTTTTTAAAAAGTGAAAACTAGCCGGGCATGGTGGCACACACCTTTAATCCCAGCACTCGGGAGGCTGAGGTAGGAGGAGCGTTGGGACTTCCAGGCCAGCTTGGGCTACAATGTGAGCAAGGCCGGCCTGAGCTACATAGTGCAACTCTCAAAAAACTAGGGCTGGGAGTTTGGCTCAGTGGCTTAAGCACCTGTCTGGAAGGTGCAAAGTGGTGAGCCAAACTCCCAGCGCTAGTTTTTTGAGAGAGTTGCACTATGTAGCTCAGGCCAGTCTTGTGCTCTCGTTGTAGCCCAAGCTGTCCTTGAACTCACACTCTTCCTACCTCAGCCTCCTGTGTGCTGGGATTAAAGGCGTGCGCCACCACTCCCGGCTCTACTAAAGGTTTTTTAAATACTAGTGAAAGAATACAACCACATGGAGGTTGATTGCCAGACCTTCAAAATTTAAAATTCATTAGGTAATACAATTATAGTATCTTTTAGCCTGTTTGAATGAATTACTACAAATGATATACCTAGATGAGTTCTTGACACACCGCCACTAGTGTTTGAATCAAGGGCTTTTGCATTGAGGTGTGTCCCCGGCACATGCACACACGTGTATAAATACATAAATACTTTTGGTTTTGTTTTGGTTTTGAGCTATATCTCAGTTAACCAAGTTGGGCTTGAACTTGCAAACTTTCTGGCTCATCCTCCTAGAATGCTGGGTTTATAGGTACATGCCAGCAGGACCTTTGACCTTCTAATGTGAATCTCACCACCTTTTCTCTGCCTGACATGAATATGCATATATATACACATTTATATATATATAATGTTTTTTTCTTCACATTTTTATTATTTTGGTATCAGGAACCGAACTCATGCCCTTGCATTTGCCAGGCATTTTTTCACATTTAAAGGTGTTTTTTTTTTTTGTTTGTTTGGTTGGTTTTTTTTGTTTTTTTGGTGGCACCGGGAATCAAACTCACAGCCTCACGCCTGCCAGACAGGCACTTAAGCCACTGAGCCAAACTCCCAGCCCTTTTTTTTTTTTATTTTATAAGACAAAAGCAACTTGTACATTGGCGTTACCTAGAGGGTTTTTGAGATAGTGTGTGTAATTCGTTTCTGACCCACTAAGTCAAGACAACGTGCATTTCTAACCAGTTTCCAAGGGATTCTGCTGTTCTGCCAGGGACCACACTTTGAAAAATATCAATCTAACCATTTTATCTTCTAGGCAGCTTTGTTCCTAGTATATATCCAAGTATTTTTCCATTGTATATTTAGAAAGTGAGAGGTAACAACCTTCACATCTTACTGGGTGTCTTTTGTCCTTGCTGTGCCAAAATACCTGACAACCAAAGTTAAAGGGGAAAGGATTATTTAGCTCATAGTTTGAAGATGTTTCAGTCCATAATCAGCTGGCTCCAAGGTAGGGTGGCACATGGCAGAGGGACAACAGTTCCTTGGTGGAAGACAGCGAAAGCAACAGTGGAGAGAGCTAGATAAGACTTTCTGTTCCTTTTATTATGTGCTGGCTACCTGCCCTGGGGTGAGTGTAACACTCATACCCTTAATCCCAGCATTGAATCATTAATCAGTAACTTAAGATTCAGCCACCTGTAAGGAACTTGCCCCCCATGACTGCATGAGGTTTTTGGGTGACATCCAGAAATGAACCATAACACTGGGTAGCTGAAGCAAAATACAACTTAGCCATTTCAGTGGAATAGATGGGATGCTTTTACCTGCAGATCATTACGTGGGTATCAGTACATACTGCTGCCCTCTTGAGAGCTTAACTAGTGCTCTACACTAGTAGGAAAAGACCTAAATTTTCAGTTTTCATTTTTGATAAGTTAGAATAGGAATGAGATTGAACCATTGACTAATTTAAAAGGCTATTGTGAAGAACCTCTTTTTTTTTTTTTAATTGTGCTGAAGATTGAACTCAGTCACTTCCTTAGTTTTTTTAAAAGTTGGTAAATCGCCTGCGTTGCGTCTTCACTTTGAATTCTACACTGGTCTCTCAGATTGCTGGAATTACAGGCATGTGCCACTACCCCTGGTTTGGATTTTTTTTTTTCAGTTTATTTAGATACAATATTGCTATGTAATCAGGCTGACTTTGAATTCAGTGATCCTCCTGCCTTAGCCTCCCAAGTGCTAGGATTATAGACACACCATTGCACTTGGCAGATTTTATTATTTAATTTTGTTGTTTTGTTTTTTGAGACATGGTCTCACTGTGGAACCCAGACTGGTCTTGAATTTGTGGCAGTCCTCCTGCCTCAGTCTTCCAAATGTGGGGATTACAGGCATGCACCACTGCCTGCCCCGACATTTTATTCTTATATGCAATGAAAACCCACTAAAGTGGATGTAAGTGTGATAATATGACTGACATTTGGAGATCACATCATGCTTCCTGAAGAATGGGTTAAGAATACAGTAGAAGCGGAGTGTTCATTTAAAGAGGCTGAGGAAGCATTGAGGCAAAGTGAAAAATGAGATGTAACACTGAAGATGGTTACAAATGGGTAGTTTTGAGGTGAGTAGGAAGAGTTGCTTGGGTAAATGATGACTGCATTCTATTAATGACAAAGTTTAAAACTTTTTAAACTGGCTGATGTCATTTAATAAAGTATTGGAGCAGATTGTGAGGACATAAACAACAATGCTTTTGGATTTGAGAGGTTTGACACTGAGTGGAATGCAGAAAAGGTAATTCATTTACTTTGGTATCCTTTTTTTTTTTTTTTTTTTTTTTGCGGCACCGGGGATTGAACTCACAACCTTGCGCCTACCAGGGCAGGCGCTTAAGGCACTGAGCCAAACTCCCAGGCCTGGTTTTTTTGAGGCAGGGTCGCACTATGCAGCTCAGGCCGGCCTTGCACTCGCGTTGTAGCCCAAGCCGGCCTCGAACTCACAACGCACCGCCTACCTCAGCCTCCCGAGTGCTGGGATTAAATTGGTATCCTATTTTCAGATTACATTAAACCAGGAGATACAGTGAGGTCATTGAGGGAAAGTATCCTTGAGGTAGGATGTTAATCCCAGTAAATGTAAATTGTCTCTACTTTTCAGTTAAAGATTGTTTTTTGTTTTTATGTATTTGTATTTTCAAACAGGGTCTTGGCTGTTTATTCCAGGCTGACCTTATGTATTCCAGGCTGACTTTAAACTCACTCTGTAGCCCAGACTGACCTCAAACTCAAGGCCATCCTGCCCCAGCCTCCCAAGTGCTGGGGTTACAGGCATGCAACCACTATGTCCAGTTGAAGTCAAAGATTATAAAATGGTTTTCTTTTAGTTTTAATGGTTATAAACTATTTAAATGGAATACATTTTAAAAGGTGAAGAGAAAAAGATGTCAACCAAACAGTATCCAAGAAAAAGCTGTCAACAGAATCTTAAACATTACTAGAGGCTAAAAAATGGTAATATTTTTAGTTCATCAGACACATAATGATTCGGCGGTGTGGTACAAGAAATAACTCAGGACCTTACACTTGCCAGGCAGGCGCTGTGCAGCTGAGCTGTATTCCTGACCCACATGTAATGATTTTAACCTTGGATATTCCTAAGTAATGTAGCCTGTGGGCTGCAGCATCTGGAGACCAGCTGTGGTGAGGAGACCGCTCGGGGACATGCCTTGCAGTGCCAGCCGGCTGCAGGAGCAGGGTGGTGCTGTGACTCGGGTCTGTTTCTGCTGCACACCGGACTTCCTGGTTGAGACCCTGTGCTGTCGTCAGCGGGGAGCTTTCTGTGGGGAAGACTGCCAAAGGCTGCCAGTGAACTGTCAAGTGACTCAGAACCTTCTTATTTTATTTCCTGGTATTCCCATTTGTATCTGAATATACAAAACAGCCAAGGACACCAGTTAGGTATTTTCCCAGTATTGAAGTTTCTGACTGCATTTCGGATGGCAAGGAATTGAAGCAGAAACAATCCAGCTAATTTTTTGGTAGCTCCCTGTTTATTCAGTGTACCACCCCACCCCTTTTCCACTTCTGAAACTCACTGAATGTCACAGATGCTGTTCAGTGGTGTATTAGGAGGGATACTGCTGAAGGAGAAAGGGAAATCTCAGTAGAAGGTGCCAAAGTACATTCTGTATAAAGAATGGAACCAGATACGGTGGTACATGCCTGTAATCCCAGCACTCAGAAGCAATAACAGGAAGGAGGATGGCAGTTTGAGCCCAGGCTTGGCAACTTAATGATTTAGCAAACTCCCAAAATGGAAAAAAAATTTTTTTATTTTTATTTTTGTTGTTTTAAAGGGCTGGGAATGTAGCTCAATGCAAAAGATGGGTTCAATCCCCAGTACCAAAAAAAAAAAAAAAAAAAAAAAAAAAGTCACACTTGGAATGGAACCTTATGTGCAGTAATGATGACTGAAATAGTGAACTATCCTGTTCGTTAGGTTATTCCCAGGTTTTTTTAAACAAGTGCAAAATTAGCCCAGCACAGTGGAAAGCTGAGGCAAGGTGATTGCAAATTGCAGCCCAGCCTGGGCAATTTAGCAAGACTGTCTCAAAACATAAAAAGCGCTGGGGTTGCAATCAGTATAAATGAGTTGAGTTTAATGCCTAGTACAATCCCCCAACTAAATGTTTCCTTTCCTTTCTTTGGGGGAGTGGTGTTTTGTGAGAGGGTCTCACTACGTAGTCCAGATTGGCCTCAAACTTTTTTTGTTGTTGTTGGTTTTTTTGTTTTTTGTGGCACCGGGTATCGAACTCACAACCTCACACCTGCCAGACAGGCCAAACTTTCAACCCTAGTTTTTTTTCAGGCAGGGTCCCACTATGTAGCTCAGGCTGGCCTTGAGCTCGCATTATAGCCCAAGCCAGCCTCGAACTCAAAACACTGCCTACCTCAGCCTCCCAAGTGCTGGGATTTTTTTTTTTTATTTATTTAAGAGAAAATAGATACAGAAGATAGAAACAAAAATAAAAAAAGACAACAACAACAGATCCGATACTGTAAAATTATAGGTTTAGGACTTTAGATGGTTGGAATTTTACAGTGGTTGCAACATTGTATATTGTTGCAACCACTTTAAGGGGGCTGTTCAGATTGACAGGTAAAGACATGTAGGATTGATCTGGTCTTATGAATATCAACTGTTCTCTCTCACCAGTCAATGCATTTAGTAGTATAGACTTTTAAACTATCTTATGAATACCCTTATATAAAACTATGTCTTTTTTCCATACCTTCCTTCCTCGGTTCCCTTTGTAATACCTCTTATTGTCTTCAAACTAAATGCGCTTACCAATTGGCCAATTACAGTTGAACGAAATAGTACTGAATAAAACCAATAACAAATAAGATAATGGAGGCAATACATAGTAATGCAACATTGATTTCTATGATGCCTCATGTTAGCTTCAAGGCAGTCGCCTATATCATCTGTTGTAACACAATCATACTAAGATAGGTTAAAATCCCTCAGAAGAGAGCAGTGAAAGTAATACCTGGTTTTGATGCAGGGTGATCATATATCACTGAAGGCTACCCTTATAAATTTTGTTATCTTTACAATAGCTGACTTTGTCATCATTTATGATGAAGTTAGGCTGGTCGAGGTAGAATAGGATTAAACTAAACAGCTCATTGAAAACAATACTGGACTTAAATCCCGTTAATGGATTATTCATTTGTCTGCCCTGCTCAGTGGTATCTCTCTGTCACTTTTTCTGGAGCTGTGAACTTCTTTATCTCTCTCTAGAATGTCCTTCAGTATTCTCTGTAGGGTTGGCTCGGTTGTCATAAATTCCTTTAGTTGTTCTTTGTCATGGAAGTATCTTGTTTCTCCGTTGATTTTATTTTTTTTTAAATATTTTATTAATAATAAAAGACAAGACAGAAGAGAATCCCCCATACTTGCTACATTTCCCACTGTAAAAAGATGCTTGGGTTGTTGACCAGAGGCCTGGCCAAATCTACAAAACAAAAGTTAGTTGATGTTCCCTGGTTGCTATCAATTTAGCCAGACCTCCGAAACAGCAGCTTGCTGACCGGGGG